>CAUYON010056631.1:0-17105 GCA_963573935.1 Arctocebus calabarensis
AAAAAAAAAAAAAAATGCAGAATCTTAAACTCCTTCCAGAGCTATGGAGTCAGAATCGCGTTTTAGCAAGACCTCCAGGAGATCCAAGTACGGGTCTCAAAGACCTTACCCCTCCTGCTGTGGGGGTAAAGGGAGAGGCAAATACCTTAAGTAGACAAGGACAGCCTGACCTTTGTGTGTGTGTGTCTGTCTGTCTGTCTGTGGGTGGCTGGTGTGCACGCATTCACACGAGCTGATTCCCTTTCTCTGCCTCACGCCCTACCACGGATGCTTCTGCAGCTCCCGGAGCCTCCGGGCGACTCGCCCCGTTCACCCTGGTTTCATGTTTAACTAAACAAAAGTGCCCTGAGACCGAGCAAAACGGGCTGAGGACCCCAGTTCTGCCGTGCTGCTGGTTTGCCTTAGACGTGTTCCACTGGGGTCAAGGCACCAAGGATTCAAACCTCTTTGCTGCAAGAGCTCTTCTAGGCTCACGTCCAAGGTCCAAGGAGAAAATGGTCTCCTCCGCCTGTTTTTCTGGCGCCACCTGATCTGTCAAGGCTGTCTTTAGTATCCCTGCGCCGAGCTGACAGCTCCCCCCGGCCGCCCCCGCGACGCCTGGCTCGGCGGGGACAGACGCCGCACCCTGAGAAGGGTGTCTCGCAGGAACTGGCGAGGCGCGGGTGGAGAAGGAACAATGGAAGCTTGTCAAGCCCGACAGCAGCCCGGGATGTATGAGCGCCGAGCTGACAGCAAGGGCCTCAGAGGGTAAACTGCTTTGCTGGAACTAATTAAACAGATGAAATTATTACATGAATATGCAGATGTTGTTTACATTTTACCATATGGTATTATTTCAGGTAATAACTCGCAGGAGAATCCTTTCCTCGCATCAGGAGGAAATGGGTTGATGAGAAGGCCCCGCGTGTCACCTCGCGGTTGCTAGGCAGACTCTGATGACTCCGGTTGGCTCTCGAGTCGTGGGGAGTGCTCGCTCGCATCCCTGTGGCACGGGCGAGACGCAGCCCCGGCTCCCGTCTGGAAGGGGTGGGGGGCTGAGCCGAACCTGCTCCGGCCGCTGCGAAATCCCCCAGCCCCCGCTGGCTGCGGTTCTGCAAGTCTCCGCTGCCTCTGCTGCGGGCATTGCCTCCCACTCAAGTTACGCCAAGGCCCCGAGGCTTGAGCCTGATTTTTAAACTGCCATGTCTGAACCGGAGCATCCATTAAGTGTCACCCTCCACAGAAGCCACCTTTGCAGCGAAGCCATGCACGACAACTAGGGATTCCAAGCACTGAGGAAGGAAGTGTGGGACAGCGGGCTCTCGGGGGCACGCGGGACTCCCCATGGGCCCGGAACCCCCCCACAGGCCTCGCTTGGTGCGTTCGTATCAAGCCCCTCAGCCCAGCGGACTTCCATTCTGTCCTCTCCCCGACACCCACTCCCCACTGGTCATCAAGCCCCGGGCTTTGCCTCCACTGCCTACTGCCTCCTCGTCCCCACTGTTCCCTGCCCAGCCTTCGGCATTTGTAACTGAACAACTGTCAAGGGCAGCGGCCTCTCAGCTGGTCTCCTCTCCCGCTCCCTGCCCTCTTCAATCCAATGTGAGAATCATCTCTAAAACTCAAACCTGCTCAGACCTCTCCCTCCCCTAAAAGGAGTCTCGAGTTTGTCGTTGGTTTCAGTGCCCAGCTGAACGCACAGACCTGGCCCCCGAGGCTGCGCAAGGCGCCTTTCTGCTCTATTTTCCACCCTTCTCAGCTTGCTCTGATTTTTACTTCTGAGCATTTTCCTTACTTGGAGCACTTCCCCTCTTCCTCCTCTTCTTCCTTTTCCTAGCTAACCACTCATCATTCTTTGATGTTTGTGTTGGGATTTGTTGTAATGATTGTTATTATTTTGAAGAAAATGGTAACCATTACATCCGGCCTCCAGAAAAACTGCTTTATTCACTCCTTTGGGATAATCAGATCAAGGAGCTGTCTCAGAATTTATCCACCGTTCTCCATGCTCATATCAAACACATGCAAGCTTAGATACACCCATGTAAAATCTTTCCTTTTTTCAAACCTGGGATCCTATTGTTCATTTCACTCTGCAACTAGCTCTACTCACTTTACAATGTCATGGACATTATCTAGATGAAAAGATAGAAATATATCACATTCTTCTCAGTGTCACAAAATATTCCATGCTGCACACGCACCATAGTTTACTAAGCTGTTTTTCTATTACTAAATATTCAGAATGTTTTTCTTTTTTTTCTCCTTTTTCTTGTTTCCTTGCCGGTGAAAATAATGCTAGTACAAATTTTCTTTGAAGTCCTTACATACCGATGTCTTTATTCCTGGAGGATTGATTCCCTAAAGTGGGACTGCTGGGTCTAAAGGCACATGTGCTTTTGAATTTAATAGATATTTCCAGATTGTCTTCCAAAAAGATTTTAGTAATCTGTTCTCCTATCAGTAGTACCTGAGAGTTTTCACTTGCCCACTTCCTTAAGAATGTTATATTTTATAATTTCTGGTGTTATTTTTGTTTCTGTTTTTGTTTTGCCAGTAAAAATATTATGTCTTATTTTCATTTATAATTCCTTCACTCTGAGAGAAGTTCAGCATCATTTACTAAGTGTATTGTTTGCCTGAATTTCCTCTTCCTTAAATTCTATGCTAATACCCATTTTTCATTTTTCTGTTGAGTTGTTTATGTCTCTTATAAATTTGCAGGACTCTGTTGGCTAATTTTTTGTCATATTTATGGCAAATATATTTTCCCAACATATATCTGTTTTTCTTGATGGCTTTTGGGTTTCCTGAATCTCTTGAGAGGGTCTCTTCCTACACCATGTTTATTCATATATTCAGCAATTGTTTAATTGGTTTATTTTCGTGCATCTTTTTTCTTTGGGAACATTTCTTGGCTAGTTTCAATATTTACCCTTCTATGTAAACTTTAAAATCTTTCTGTCACATTCCTTACCAATCCTTCCTAAACCCTGATTGGAATTTGAATTAGAATTATATAAAATGTATTAACTTGAAAAAGTTTGATATTCCATGCTTTTATATAGCAAAAATATTACTTACTGTTCTTTCTAATTCATGTCTTATTTTTGACCTTTAACAAGACATTTACATTTTCTTCACTTCAATCCTATGATTCCTTGTTAATTTTACTTTTTGGAATTTTAGTTTCTTTTGTATTATAATAAATACTTTTTTTTTGCTCTTCATCTTTCAGCTCATTATTACTGTAATTGAGAAGCTGTAAATATTCATCTTGTCTTGTTAATTATAATCATTCATATTATCTTATTAATGCTAATAGATTTTTGTGGCTCTTAATTTTACCATGTATGCATTCATATTTTCTGTCAATAAAAATAATTTTATCTCTTCTTTTTCAATAATTAATTTAACTTGTTTTATTTTCTTGCTTTATTGCATTAACTAAAATTTTCAAAAGACTGTTAAATAATAATAAAGATAGTGGGAATTATATAGTGCTTCTGAATTTAATAAGATGATTTCAGTATTTCACCATATCATATGATGCTTATTATTGGTTTGGGGATTTATATTTTTGTCATATTTAGTTAGATTATATGACAAGATTTTTTTAAGTAATAGATGTTGAATTTTAGAAATTATCTTTCAACATCTATGGGCCAAATGAATTATATTTGTTGATATAATTATTTACGTTGGTAAAAGTTCGAATGTTGAATCTTATTGAATTTCTATTAGTCATAGTATGTTATTTTTATAATATGCTTCCAAATTCAATTTCCTAATACATTTTTTTATTTACTATTTTAAGCAAAATTGCACTGTCTTACCAGGTTTTGAAATTAAGATTCTGCTAACTTCATAGCCCAAACTGAGAGACTCTGGTTTGGATTGGTCCAAAGCCTTGGACCTAAAGTGTGGTTTTCAGGTCAAAGTGACATCACCTGAGCACTTATTACAGCTGCAATATGCCATGCTTCCCTAGCTCTACTAAATTCAAACTACATTGGAACAAGATTCTTTTGTTATTTGTACATTTAAGGTTTAAAAGCACTGGTGTAACTAGCACAGTGACTATGCACTTTTTTAAAAATTACATCACACTCAGCTGAAAAACCATTTGGTTATAGCAATTATCAAAAACTGAGGTCATTGATTATCTTCCCCAATTTTGTATACGTCTTTTCTGTAGCTTTTCTACATCTTCTTGGACAAAATTTGAATCTTGGGTTTTGCTGATTAATCTTATATTTCTCCTTACTTTTCCCTATAAATATTTCAGGTCTCAGCCTAGACACACTTATCTCCAAGCATAGAATCCCTTCCCAACATCTACGAGCCTTGGAGTTGATCCCTTCTCCTTTAACTCTCTGTTCTTTTTCCACCATCACACTCACCATGTTTTACTATAATGTCTTGTTTAACTGCCAGGCTCCACTGGCAGATCATCAAATTCAAGAAGGAAGAGATAAGACCATTCCTGTTCATTTTTCCAGGCCTGACATCAAGCAAAATCTCTAACACATAGTAGGCATTCCAGAAATATGTTGCATAATCATGGATGGGTGGAGGCAGGTTAAGCAATGTATTCTTAATTGTCTTTATATCCCTTGTACATTTCATAATGCCTGGCATCCTACACTCTTCCTGGCACAAGGAGGACATTAAATTGCCTCATAAAATATAAAGTGCTTTATAAACTGTAAAGTGATAACATGATGGTACTTGAGGTATGATAATAAATAATAAAGACATACTCTCTAGATAAGCCTACTCATGCACACTCCAGTTGCTTTATTTTGTTGTTGTTTATGTACCCTTAGTTATAGAGTTTGGAGAATTTTGGAACTTTCTTTGTGTTCTTAACTTTCATACTTACTTCTGAAAATCCTCAGGGGTAGGAAATCATCACATAAAAGGATAAGTTCTCTTTTTGGAATCAGACAAAAATAATTTAGCTCCAGAGCTAAAAAACAAATTAGGTATTCAAGCTCAACAAAACAATTTCAAGTACGAAAAAAAACAATCGAATGTAAATATGAAATAACAAAGCCAACTTTCTTCTGGCACACAGACACATGAAAATTGAAGTCAGTGGTGAAGGAATAATTCCCGGAAATAGGCTGAACATGGAGAAGCACATGTTGAAAGTCACTCTACAGCTCTGGTTTCTGTATCTGAATATTATCTCATTCTTCCTTGACATTCCCCTGTTCATGTACAGATTGCTTCCAAATGGTGGTTTTAAAATCACTGTTTATAATTGTAATATTGTACCTGTGAGGGATGTGTTGGGATCACTGGACACTATAGGGAATTATTGGGTAGTGATGGAGTCATGAAACTAAGAGGTCTGGCCTTATGTGCTTCTAGGAATCTAGGTTTTGTCATATGAGGTCTGACAATTAAGTTCACCAAATGTCCCTAGAAAAAAAATGCTACATATCTCATTGATGAACATTGCTATGGTCACCTTTGAAATATTCCCCAGGGGAAGCAAGCACTGCTGCCAGTGCCTAGTCTACCCTTCAAAGAAATTTTGGAACTCTTTTTCTGGAATGGCTATTGTATTATACTTGATGTCCTGAATGTCATCGAAATGTCTTCCTTTCAAAATTTTCTTCATCTTTGGGTAAAGAAAAAAAAATCACTGGAGGCCATATTAGATAAGAAGGATAGATGTTCCAGTATAGTTATTTGTTTACTGACTAATAATAACTCACTAACACAAGTGCTCTGTGAGCTGGTGCATCATCATGATGCAAGAGCCATGAGTTTTGGGCCAAGATTGTCAGTTAAGATTTTCCCAACTGTCTCCCTATCAATAGGCAGACTGGGTCTACTATGCTTCTCACAGTCAGCCAACATTTTTGATACACAATTCAATGAATTTTTGCAATGCTTTTGTCAGTTCTGCTTGTTACTGGCCACCCTGACCTCTTTGCATCAGTGACACTTTCTCTCCTCTCAGAAAAACTGCCAATTTCTTCATGGCATTATCTGCATAAAATTGGACTACTTTGTCTCTGATTTCACTCCCACTCTCACCAAGTTTAACAAGAAATTTAATGTTTGTTCATTGCTCTAATTCAAGCTCCAATATTCTTACAACAGCACACAATAATAATGAACATCACTCAGCAAGACCACATGTCAACACAAACACAATTGTGAGATACTTATAGACCAAGGTTATGAAACCTTACTGAATTGTCTGTACAGTGCTGCCAACATAAGCACATAGTGGCAAGTTCAAGAACTTAATTGTTAGACCTCATATAGGTCCCCAGAACAAATATTGAAGTAAACATCTGTAACTGTCAGGGTTCTCTAAAGAAACAGAGCTGATAGGATACATGTATATGTGTCTATTTATCAGTTTACTTAAAGAATTGGCTGATACAATTCTGGAGGCTGGCAAATGGAATACCCACATATGTTCATATATATCTATAGAATAATAAGTCAGTTAGCAAAAAATATAAGCAAGTTGATGTTGGAATTCTGAGTTTGAAATCTGTAGGATAGACTAGCAAGATGGAGACTCTGGCAGGATTCCTGCATTGAAACCCAGAGTCAGAATTCTGTCTTGTCTGGGAAACCTCAGGCATTTTTTCTTAGGCCTTGAACTGATTGGATGAGGCTCAGTCACATTATCAAGGGCAATCTCCAATTGACTGTAATTTAGTCACATCTAAAAAAATTATTTTGCAACAACATCTAAACTAGTATTTTGCCAAACAACTGAACACCTAGGCAAGTTGATACATAAAATTAAACCATCTCCACACCCCTGTATGGACACTTGTCCCATCACAAGTACCTTGTCACCTTCTTACACAGCTCTAAGTCTCCCTCTTACTCTTCCTATTCAAGTCCTTCTTAAGTTTCTCTTGGTCCTTACTCCCAATAAAAATAACATTCTTTTAAAATTTAGTTGTTATGAAAAAAGCAATCCAGCCAGACTAATTTATCCTAATACATGAGTGGTAGCTAAAATTTAAAAAAAAAATTTTTAAATAAAAACTTTCTGCATTTTGGAAGTGGAGGATGAACAATGAGTAGGAGCTACCAGTACTAAACTAAGGAGTCAAAAAAAAAATGATAAGAGTCACTAGCAGGTGACAGGAGTTATTTGACAATGACATCAAGTTGGACATTCCAAAGGCAGCTCATCCCTCGCCAGACTTTGCTCCATGTGAGCAGTCCCAGGGTGGCTTCATTTTTCACTTTCTTGGAAAAGCTAGAAAGCTGGATTTTTATGTGAACTGTTTTGTTTTGGTTTTGTTTTGTATTGTTTACTTCAATATTTGTTCTGGGGACCTATATGAGGTCTAACAATTAAGTTCTTGAACTTGCCACCATGTGCTTATGTTGGCGGCACTGTACAGACAATTCAGTAAGGTTTCATAACCTTGGTATATAAGTATCTCACAGTTGTGTTTGTGTTGACATGTGGTCTTGCTGATTGATGTACATTTCCAACTTTTGGGACCAGTTCACAACTCCTTTCCTTACTGTTTTCTTTGCCCTCTTTTTCTTTTCTGTGATTCTGAGTTTTCGTATAATCTGAAAGTTCTGTTTCCAAGTTCCAGTAAATCAACCAGCCCCAGTGGAAAGTCTGGAGAGAAGGAGAAATGAGGAGACAGACAGACCTCATGTGTCCAAAGCCAGGTATTGATTTATTTATCTCCTTATTTATTTAATAGAGATGAGGGGTCTAACTCTTGCTCAGCCTGGTCTTCAATTCCTGAGCTTAAGAGATCCTCCTGCCTCAGCTGTGCTAGGATTTCAGATTAGGCATTTTGCAGTAAAATCTTTAGCTGTATACCAGGGACTGGTGGACCTTGGCCATGTGTGTAGGGTTTGTCAATTAGGCTTTTTTTTTTTTTTTCAAAAGCTTTTACTCACTTTGAAATGCAGTTTTATACAAGAACATTAAAGATCCAGAATGAAAGAGATGTCTGGACCTCAACACAAAGCACATCATGCCCAAGCACCTCAGAGCACTGATTGGACTCACTTCAGAATGAGAAACCATGTCAGTTTAGTACTTACTCGTTTTTATAGGCAGAGATGTTCCCATACCTCTATTCATGTTTACTGAGGGAAATGCCCAGACCACCCATGATGGAAAGAGTCTTAGAAACGTTCTTGGAAGTGGATTGTCCCCAGTCCATTCCCAATCCCCCTCAGTCTTACATCTCCCACGCATCCTGAGCCACCGAAAGAGACTCTTCTCTCTTTTTAGTCTGTGTAAGTTTTATCTGTGAGCCCTGTGAAGAATACAGATCCCTAGACCCACTCCGCAGAGCCTGAGCCAATATCTTTAAGGAATCTGCAATTTAAAAGTTCCGCAGATAGTGTGAACCAGGGCCCAAACATAAAGAACACTGCCCCAGGCCAAGGGAAATGGGACAGTGCAGGGACCCATCAAAGGAGCCCTTCTAACCCAGAGGTTCTACTTCCATAGTAATGGATGGTGCCTGACAGTTTGTCCGGACTTATAAATAAACTGTGCATGTAAAACTCAAAAGTGTTTACTTCGATGTGCCTTACTGTCTTCTCTTGATTGAGAGGCAAAGGGCAGACTTCCATCACTACCGGATTCCACGCCTTCAGCCGGCTCTCTGGTTGAACTCTGAGCACTTTCACAGAAGACCACAGTGGGAAGATGTGCCAGCGACAGCCAGTTATCCTTAGTGAGTTGGCTCGGTGGTCAAGCAGAGAAGTTCACACGCTGTTGCTTATCTCTTTTCACACACCTAAATTCATTTTCCAAAGAACTGAAAAAGACCCATCAGGCCTTCGAGTAAAAATAGCGATACGCTGTTTAAGCAGATTTGAATTTAATTCCAAGTCTTCCTAGACAAATGATGGAGACACAATGCTGCCCTTTGTTTGCTACCTGAAATAAACAACCACAGACACACCTACTGCGGTGCAGCTGTTTGTGAACGTCCGAAGTACATGGCGAAGGGTATTCACACACCTACAGTCAGACACAGTGTTGTCTGCAACACCCCTAGGTAAACTGTTTCCAATCTTAGAAACCCTTGGGAATGCACGCAGCAAATGATCATTTCTGAAATGGTTCAAATCTGAAAGGTTGTGGCCATAAAGTCCTGCTAAAATGAGAGACTTGGCTTATTTATAGGAAGAAAAGTATTTGAAGCAACTAGGATTTGCAATTTACTGTGTCTAGAAGGTAATGTTTTCACCTTGCTCCTCTGAATGTTTATGTATCACGTGCTTGATGCATCAATTTATTAGATAACAGACCTCTTTGTATCCTTCATTGGCCATGACTATAAAATATGCTATTTTAAGTCACTGATATCAGAAAATAGGAGGAATAATCCTTTGTGAAGACGGATTTTTTAAAGATCTTCCTACAGAAAACCTCAACCTAATGCACAGTGGAATAATTGGGGATCTTTTAAAAAACTTATAAATATTTTAGCCCCACCCTAGAGTAAGGCTGACCAGGTCATTTAAAACTCCCTGATTTAGGGTGACACTAGGGTGGCCATGGTTGGGAACCACTGGTGAGTTTGTTGAGCTAAAGTTTCCCCTGGCAGAGAGACCCCCACTGTACTGGTGCCCTTTTGGAAGACACCTCAATAGCAAACAGCTGAGTGAGACTGAAAACAACACTTCATATTAAATTCTGTGTCATACTGAATTGTCAGAGTGAGGGCCCACTAACAAATGAGCAGACAGTAAAATAGTAAGTAAAGTAAAAGGTCATTCTGAGCTGTAGCCAACACCTGCACTTTTAGTTAAATGATGTTCAATCTAGGCATCATAGTAGAACATAAGAACCCACAGGTGTAGCTTGAATCTTTCAGTGAAAAAATTTAAAAAGCAGAGTATCTGTTAAGTTCAACAGATGGAATATCGTTCTTCTCACTGAACAATGACTCACCCACCACTCCTGCCCACTGACCACTATCGCAGAATTGAGCACGTGATGGCATGATGGCATGGACCATAACTGTGCTCATTTATTCCTCATGCATTTTCTGGATTCGAGTTTGCTGCTATTTGTCTGTATTAATTGCTAAGAGGCAAACTGGAGTTGTGGTTTTAACAAGGGATACAGGACCACAACGAAAGGTGGAACAAAAGCAACCAGACATATTTTCACAGTCTGGACACCCAGACAAGACGATCCATAAACATGGCGTGATCCCTTCTCTCTTCCCACTCGGGTAGAGTTATGATTTGCAGGGGGGTGAGGATTTAAAAAATGTTCAGTGAGGACATTTGCACTCAAATGTTTATAACATTTCAATTCACAATTGCAAAGAAGTAGAAATAACCCAAGTGCCCATCAACATGTGGCTGGATTAATAACAGTGGTATCTGTGTACCATGGAATACTATTCAGCCTTGAAAAATGATGGAGACTTGGCTTGGACCTGTGGCTCAAGTGGCTAAGGTACCAGCAACATACACCTGAGCTGGTGGGTTCAAATCCAACCTGGACCCACCAAACAACAATGATGGCTGGAACCAAAAAATAGGCAGGCATTGTGGAGGGCACCACAGCTACATGGGAGGCAGAGGCAGGAGACTCACTGGAGCCCAGAAATTGGAGGTTCTGTGAGCTGTGAAGCCACGGCACTCTACCCAGGGTGACAGCTTGAGGCTCTGTCTCAAAAAGAAAAAAAAAAAAAAGATGGAGACTTTACATCTTTTGTATTAACCTGGATGGAGTTGAAGAATAGTGTCCTTAAGAAAGTATCTCAAGAATGGAAAAACAAGCATCCCATGTACTCAATACTGGTTTGAAACTAGTAGATGAACAACCACAGGCCCATATGAGAGGAAAAACATAATTAAATTCAAGAGAGGGGGAAGTGGGAGGGAGGAAGGGGCTCAGTAAGCACCCACCTAACAGGCACAATGTGGGGGTATATGCACACCCCCAGGGTCTGACTCAAACACCACCCCACGTTTCCTAACAAATGCAAACACTGTGACCAAATCACATGTGGTAATTAATCTGAAATTTTTTTAGAAAGAAAAAACTGTCCAACTGTCTCATATTTAATATTCATGTGTGTCTTGGAGAACTCAGGCCACAAAGAAAAATACATCCATCCCTTAACTCTGAGTCAAAGCCAGCATTGACTCCCTGTGGGATCCCAGCCAGGATGGGGGGTTCTCCTTTTCATTTTCTCCCTTGAGGTAAGATTACAACCAATTTTGTTTGGAAGTTCTCCAAATCTTTTACTTTGTTTAGTACCATATTCTGAACGGAGTAAGGATAGGAGCAAGTCTTTCTAGCAAGTCACCCGTTTTATGCCCATCATAGCGTTTCCCTTCGTCGGCCATGGTCTGGTCTATTGGCTCACTCAGTTATCACAGTGACAAGAGTCATTATGAGAGGGCCCTCGCATGTTCCCTTCACTTCTCACCCTCAGCCCTCGGTGCGACACTACCCCTTGTAGGGGCTGCTCAACACATACTCAGCGAAGAAAGGAAACCAAGATGGGGCCGAGCAAGCAAACCCTGAAAATACACGGGGGTCGGGGAGAAAGAAGCCCCGACGTAGACAGACCAGCCAGGCCACGGCGGTGGGTTTCCCAGGCCTTCGGAAGGGTGGGATTGGAGAACGCGGGGTCCGCCTGAGTCTACACAGGAGCTCAGAGGAAAGGGAGCAGAGCCAGGAGAGGAGACCCCCGTGCCAACAGTGAGTGTGCCTCCCTCCATTGGAGACGGTACTGGGGCCCTCGCACTGGGGATAACAAAAGTAAATGCGCCATGACACCTTCGGGTCAGAGGCGGGAAGACCAGCTCACAGACAGACACAGTTTTCAGGGTTAGCACATCACTATAGGAAACACATTCCCCTGTGAAATGGTCCAGTTTAACTCATAGACCATCAGAATCTGGAGGTCTACACTCAGAGGGTACCTTTGAATAAGGCTCTTAAAACCGGACACCCTCACATTCTTTGGGTCACGGATGCCTGAAGAATGAGAATCAAAGAATAGAATAAAAGGTGAGATGAATATACATGATGTCTGCAGGCTCCTTGGAAACCGGTGCATCACTAGTCAAGAACACCACCCTTGAAGATCAAAGCCGTGTCTTACGACTGTCTGGGACTGGCCTCCGGTCAGGGTACAGAAGAGCAGCCCGTGTCTCGAGGCTTGACCTAGTGGCTCACTGTTTCCCAGGATGCGGAGACCCAAGAGCTGAAAGAGAAGTGGTGTAAGAGAGCTCAGGAGTTGACTTACGGGAACACAAGGAGTAACTGTAAACTGACATCCTTGAACTTCACAGAGAAGAAGCCCAAGGTCACATTTCTTGGAAAATATATGTGGCAGGAAGAGAAATCACCAATCCCTGGAGTAACTCAGCCAAATCACTAGCTATTTTCTTTAAATTTTAAAAATATTATTTGTAAAAATATTTACATTTGTACTAATTTTCTTTTTTTTTAATGAGGAATATGAAATGTAGTTTTTAAGTCACAACTATTTGGGGAAGGCTAATAATGGTCCTCCCACACTGACATACCCGTTTGCAGAGAGGTGTAATAAGTAGAAGGCTGTGTAAAGATCTCCATAGTTTAAACAAGTTAATTGCCATTCTTGTCTCTCCTTAGGTCAGATACACAACGTTGGGGATTGCTACTCAACCTAGAATTTACAAGAGACTCCGGGCTTGTCTGAGGATTTGTCTGTTGGGAAGGCAATGGGATGTTTGTGGAATTTCTAGGAGCCAGATTCAGTTCCAATGGCTTAATCTTATGGACTTTAACAGCCCAGTGTTTTCTAGCTAGAGTCCCAAGTGTGATTCTTAAAGTCATTTAACTTTACAGTGGAAGGAAAGATTTTAAAACTCATCTGTTTCTGATACACCCAAAAGTCATCCAATATGGAGAAGCCAGACACACTACCTAATCTTACTCCAAATCTTGCAAGGAAATAAGGATTGAAATGATCCACCATATAATACACGATGACCAGAACTATTTTTTTTAAGTGAGAAACTCTTGACATATAAAAAAATAAAAACACAAATATACCCATTGGGTTTTTTTTCTTTTCATATTATTATACCATCTAGCAGCCAAATAGAAACTTTTAAAATTCAAGGTTACCTGTTTATTGTTTGATTGCAGTTTGTTGTATGCTTGGGAATGAAGGTGTATCTATTAATTTGGGGGAAGCATATTAAGATAATATTCCATTAGCTTCAATTCAAAGCCAAAAAAATAAACTCTAATCATACTCATATTTCCAAGATGAGCAAAGAAGGAATGTATTTCAAGAAGTTCCAATAGTTATGAATCCACCCATGGGTCTTCACACATAGACTAAACACTTGGGATACAGCAGTTATTCCAGAAAGGTATATTAATTGACTATGTAAATAAATGCTGACTTTCAAGAGCAAGGAATTAACCCAGAACTTGATACTACTGACAATTTTACGGTTTGATCTTACCTCAAAACCTGTTTTAAAATATATTCTGCTACCAACCAACTAGTGAATTATCCTCCAAAAGTAGAAAGGGACCTTTATCTAAAAGCTTTCTTTACCCTTTTTTCTGTAATGTTTCATGTAGTGACAGAACAGATGAAGTAAATTAATTACAGTTTTCAAGCATAAAATGAAGGTATGAAACATAGTTTTGAAGTTGGTAAGACTTTGGCATCTCAAACTTGGGGGTGCTCTGATTATTCCTCTATTCTGAGCAAACAAATGAAGAAAATCTCCGTACACAACACCAGTGTTTTGCAAGAGTATTTCTAACGGCATGTGAGATTTTTGCACCTGTAATTATTTTGGGGTACAAAATTGGCTACACCAATAATTGCTCCTATAAACAGCTAATTGTAGCTGCTGTTAGCCACTTGTGGGTGTAATTAGCTACTTGCCCTTAATCTTCATGGAATGCCCAATTCTCCCTGTAATTAGTCAATTGTAGATGCTATTATTTTCACAAGAGAGGGAAGACTGGATTATCTCCTTTAAAATTTTGTATCCTGGATCTTTAAATTTGAATCTCAATTTATAGCAAATGTGAAAAGAAATAATTCCACCCACAAAATGAATTGGAAATAGTTTTGCTTTCCCTGCCTGTGTCTTAGAGACCATGTACCCAACACATGCTCCGAGGACACCCTTACAACAAACTCTGCTGTTTGGGGTTATGTATCGCTAACTGCCATCATCATTTTTGTTTTTTAATTTTATTTCAACTGGAAATATGTACCAAATCTACAACATATCTCAGGATGGCTACAAAGCAAAATCCTGCTATAAATGACCTCAGCATTTAGGATGTTTATTTTATACAGATGTTTGTTTATACAATGGAAGTTTGTTTATAAAAAGCTTACTAAAATGAGAGATAGAATATCTGAAAGGCTGAAGTAAAGCCGTGTTAGCTGCGTGGCGTTGGGCATTCTGTTTAACTTCTATAACCTCAGTACTCTCTTCTGTAGAGAGGAAACAACAACTCTCCCACCTGTCCAGGTGGTGGTGAGAATGGCACAAACGATTTTTTAATCTAATGTGGCAAGTAAATTCCAATTCCCCATGTTCATTGCAAAGCCTAACCTCTTTCTCACGATCCTGTTGAAATGAGGTTTTGATGCTGCTCCTCAAACACAGAGATACCATAGCAGGGTACTGGTGAAACTTATTAAAGGTAGAGTATCAATGTCTTTATATAGTGATCAAGAAAATGCCATGAAGGCTATCGGTAACAGTACGATCAAAATAGTTCTGAATGTATATGAAGCACATAGTGCCCTATGATTGCACCAATGTACACAATTATGATTCAATAAAATTATAAAAAAAAAAGTAAAATTTGTTCTAGCTCTTGACTTTTCTCTCCTGTGAACTTTCACTTCTATGGTATTGTCCTTTGTTTAAGAAAAGGACAAATGTTTGAAATTGGCAATATTGTATTAGTGTATCAATTTTATGATAACAGCTCAATATAATAGTGGTAGATAAGATGCTATATTTTTTAACATATTGTGTGTGTAAACGTGTTACGTGAGTGGCATCGCTCTCTAAAAAGTTGAGAACAAAGATTCTTAGACTTGTAATCCTTAGAGAATCTTCACGCATCAATTGTTCCTCCCAATTAAAAGTAAGCTAGCATATTCAGAACTCCCCAGAACGTGGTCGTGGTGCTGCCAACAGAACCCCAGTTCTCAGGCCAAATCTAGTCTGTTGGTATTATACCACCAGCATTTTGCCACTGCTTAATTATAGAAGGAAAACTCTAAAGGATTTTACCACTCCTGGGGTAATTTGAAACATAACTTTCAACTCTAATGGCTTGGGCATAAATTAGTCTCTGCACAAAAGATGGTACATATCCTGATTATCAAGTGAGTTCTCGTGTGTCTGTGACGGCGTGTGTGTGTGTCTGTGTGGATGTATGAGTGAATAATGTTGTCATAAAATAGACTGGAAGCTTTGGGAGCTTGAAGCAATATCTTTCTCCACTAAACTGCTTTATTACTGCCATTCCCTCCCTCCTGGGCATGCAGTCAGCTGAGACCAGGCCAAATTGGCAGTCATTTTCACAGAGCCTGGCAGGCCTGTGATCTCTGGGAGTTCCCGGCCTGCATTTCTCTCTCAACCAGCCCTTCCAAGGGTCAGTAGCCACCCTGGCTCCTGGGCCCGTTTGCCTAGTGTGGGTCATAAGTCAGGACCAATATAAATTTATATCTTAAAGTCACACTGTGAAGGCGTGCTCTACTCCCGGAGGGATTTTCGCACTGACAGATCTTTCTTACTGCTTTCCTAATTCTCGAACTTCCCAGTGCGTCATGCCAGAATTTTTATGAGTGGCTGGAAGGGGGGGCTTTGGGGTGACCAAGGGGTTAAACTGATAACATAGTTTTTCTACAAAAAAAATAATTTGGGGAGATGTGTTGACTGTTGATAAGTAGACCTGAAATAATAATAGCAGAGGCTGCTTATCACAGGCAGGCAATAGACCTATGACAATGTTCCTGCTGATGAAAAAATGGGGACAAAAATTAATAGTGACAGTACTGGTAGAAACAAGCCATAAATTCGATACTAAGTCATAAAATACGGACTAACCCAATAAACACATGCTACTGTTATTAGATTAATATTGTTAAAAATATCATAACACTTTAAAAATGGAATAGAGATGAAGGAACACTTTTTTTTTAGACGTAATTTTCACTCAGTGTGGCTCAGAGGCAGAGGATTATTTTTCCTTTTCCTTTTCTATTTTTTTAACTAAAAATACTAAAACTCTAACTTAGGTGGCAGAGTAAAGAACCTGACTTGGACACGGAACAAAGAGCAGGTGGTCACATTTCTTCTCCTACAAAGAGGGGATGGAAGTTGGAGCTAATGTTTCTTGAGAGTTTTTTTTTAATGAGCCAGGCATTTTGCGTTTGCAATGTCAACTAATTATACGAACAATATTTGAGGCAGGATTTATTTTTCACTTCCTGCAGCTAGTCAAACCAAGAAGAGATAAGTAAAATTCCTGAAGCTACACAGCTAGTAAGTGGCAGAGTTGAAATCCAAATAGGAGGCTGTCTGATTCTGCAGCGGGGCTTGGTAGGTCAGATGCTAAAAGGGGCCAGAGATCTGGTCAGCTGTGGTCCCGGGGAACACAGGGCCATCTAATCAGGGTCGCTGGGTTTCAATCTAGTTGATTGCTATCACTTCCAGGCTGAGTGATTTTTTCCAATGGAGCCAAAAATCTAGATTCTAATATGAAATCCCACTTCTTACCATTTTGCAAAAATGGATCAGAGGGTCCCACACAGAGCCAAGTGGCTGACTTTGGGAAGCCGATGCCCTCAAGCTTGTATTCTTTCAGTTACTCTACATTTTCCCAGCAAAGCAAACCTGTCAAGATTATTTGGGAGGGTTTGGGGAGTTTTTGAGAATTTTTTTTTTCCTTTTTTTTATTGAATCATAGCTGTGTACATTAGTTCAATCATGGGGTACAGTGTCGGGGCTTCACACGCAATCTGAGATATTTTCATCAACCTGATTGACATACCATTCATGATATTTTCTCGTTTACTATATGAAAACATTTTTGATCTGTATTTAGAAGTTTTCTCCTGACCCTTTGA
>CAUYON010056633.1:0-54755 GCA_963573935.1 Arctocebus calabarensis
GAGGACAGCCAGATATCGTGAGTGCCTGACTCTGCAGGGCTGATTCAGAGACACTCAGAAGGCCCTGATTTCTTACTTCTCCAAGGCTCTTGATGTTGCTTTTCACCACCAACAATAAAATTATTAAAAAAAAAAAAAAGACCTCTGACTTTCAAATAATTCAAGAGTATTTTTCTCCTATGTCTTTTGGGATTTCTTTTCATCACTTGGCATGACATTTTGAATTTATATTAGCACTAAAATTTATCCCTATAGATTTCACTTTTTTCCTCTGAGTTTATTTAAAAAATTACTTTTGCTAAATGTAAAGGATTGGGTATGTGAGTTTGAGAAACGGGAGTCTGGATATGGGAGGGTAAGAACAACAAAGAAAATGGCTAGTAACACTGCTCTTGTCTGGAAAGTTTGTGTCTGAACTGTTACAGTAGCTCTTGTTCAGGACTCACTGCTTTATTACAAAAGCAAGGGAAGAGAAGGAAAGTAGCTATGAGAATAATACATAACCAACCAGATTAATGAGCGTTTTCACTATGACTAAATCATAGATACTTTATATCTATAGAAATTGGTCATTTTTACTATGCATGTTGATTCATAGTTGCATAACTAATCATGACAACTTTATTAATTGCTTATTATCAAGGGTTTTCTCTTTTATTAGAGAACAAGTGACTTCCTTCCCTAGCACTGGTGTGCATATATATTTCTGTGTGATAGAGATTAATGTATAAAGCTTTGCAGGAAACTGCCTCATTGCTTTTGTTGCCTTTATATTTGTCTTCCTTAGATGACTTCCACTAACATAGACAGAGAATGGATAGCCCAGTTCAATGGGACACCCAGGGCCCCACCTAAGGTAGTTTGAGTTCTGGCTTGAGTTCAAGCAGCTGAATAAGTAAGAGGTGAAAAAGAATATTTTTAGAGAAATTAATGCATTATATCATCAGCATTTTTAAGGTCTCCAATACATTATCTCTTTGATGTGAGAACTTTTACAATGTATTAGTACTTGCCTGTGTTTTGTATACTGATTAGAAAATTCTTACCAACATGATGTAATACTGCACTCCAGAATATTATTTAGTGTTATAATGAGTTGTATAGAAGTTCTATGTCTTGAATCTATGAGTTTGAATATGCTATGCCATATGTTTAAATTCTTCAAATCTCATGTTAACCAATCCACAACTCTTCTGCATAACTTGGACATATTCTTAAATGCTGTTTTTTTCCCACCATTATTAAGATGTAAACTGATTTCTGAGTTTTTTATGCAGAAGTAAATTCTACTCTTAAACATAGCTTAATCTAGCAGCATCAAAGCTAATGATGAATAAATGTAAACCACCTCAGTATGTGGTACCTCCTTTAAGAGAAAATTCCCCAAAAGTCTTTCTTGAAAAAAAGTATCCAATCAGTCCCTTAGTTTTCTGTGCTATGATAGTGCATTGAATACAAGAAAGCTGATGGGGTAGTTTTAAAAAATGTCCTGACAGAGTCAAGGTGATGGCCATTTTTAGCTGCCCTGCTATCCATCACCTCTTTCAGCCAAGCATACTCCATCATATGCAACAGCCTCATGAATTTATGCATCAAGCTGTGCAGCCAGTCGTGCCGAGGGCGCTGGTGACAAGTGAAATTGCTGTGCGCCTCATTTAGCTGTTTATTGCGCCTGAGTACGTGTTGCAGCTGTCATCCCACGATGGGATGATAGTGCTCGTTAATAGACAAGACAGGCAAATAATGATGGAGGCCACAGCAAGAGATGCTCATCTGCCAATGGGCTCTGAGCAATATCACAAACATCCGCAAAGTTTTCCATCAAAAGCAGCCCTGTAAGGAAATAGAGAGGGCAGGGCTGTTCTTCATGGGCCTAACAATGGAGATTAAACTTTTGAAAAAAGTGTAGCCCAGTGGATCTGTAACTCAGGGCTGGCACTGGGTTGTCTACACTACGCTTTCGTTTACAAGAATCACAAGAAAATGACCACACACAATATCTGGATTTGCTTCTGAGGCTGGTGTTGACTGTATTCCTGCCACACACCATGGAATTAACCTTAACCCAGCTGAACAGTTGGCCTTATTCTGCTGTCAACCACAGCCCCAAGAATTTGCGAGTGTTATTTTTTCAACTGTTTGAAGGCTTGTTTCATACATTTAGGATTTTGGATTGCTATCTTTCAATTCTTTTCGGTAATTCAGTGGCAAGTAACTTGAAATAGAAATATTCTATCTTTAGATTTGAATGGAATTTTCTTTTGTGTAAATTAGAATTATACTCAAGCATTTCTATCTTGGCACATAGAAAAGGAACTCTTAATAAAATCTCTTGCAAATGAAAACCTGTTAAACAGCAGACTTTCATCTCCCTCTTTCCCTGAATATGTGGTACTTAATCTTATGGGTATTTTACAGTTGGTGATGAGGAAGCTCCTAACCCTTAAGTGTGAACCTTTATGATGTTACTAACAGGTTATTCATGTTGGAAGAATACAGAACTTAAAGAGTTAATTAACATGTGGTGTAAGGAAATAAAGGAAATCTGACAATCTTTTGCAGGCTTTCATATACAAAAGTAATACCAATGAGAATTAAAATTGTATGCTAAAAGAGGACATTATTTTGAATCCCAAATACAGAAACAAACATCACGGTCTAGCTTAGGATGGAAACATTGTGGATATTTTATAATGTAACAGAAATATGAGTAAACCCATAAGCATACAAAATTATAAATGAAATATAGGCATAATCTATTAAACACATACACACCCTTTGGAAAATGACCTTCCTGGATATAATAAAAAAATGATCATGGTCTTTTTAATGATGTCCGTATTACTATGGAGAAAAACTGCCAAAATATTAACAAAGACATTATTACTAATAAGCACATCAAGAATCATAGACAGTCCTAACCATGACAACATAGTCAACACCCTTATCAGCATCACAGAGCTACCATGAAAGAAACATTAAAAAAAACCGTAGTTAACCTTATCAATTTTAGGATGAAGAAAAACTAAGTCCCAAAGAGGCCAAGTGGCCTAGGGAGGTCTGTAGTCAGCATCTGTGGTAACCAAGGTCTCTGCAGCCCTGCTGCTCTCCAGAGCCACTGCCTATGCAACACTCTCCACATCTTTACTGTGACCTTATGGGCTTATTTTTTCCTATTTATTAAAACAAATCTTATTTTTATTTATATATTGCTTCAAAAGCTCACTATGATTTGTTTATTTACATACGTATATTTATATATGTTTATTTTTTTTAAAGGGGGGAATACAGCCATTAACAATAAAGGTAAACTAATAAGGGTAGCATAATGAAAACAGAAGAGAAAATTATAACAAAAAAAGCATAGGCTAAGGATAATTGCTGGATTTGAATATAAAATTTATCACTGATTTAAAAGGGTTGATTCATTTTTAAATGCGATTATTGTCTTTGGGCCAAAAATTACTTAATTGAGAATGAATCTTCAGTTTTATGATAGAAATAAATGAGAAAATATGAGTTAACTTGCAAAAAAATAGTTTTATCGTGTTCATTTCAACAACACACATATTTTGTAAAGTGACCTTTCTAAAGGTCTCCTCTTTCTTCAATACATTCACACCTGAGAATTCCCTGTAACTCAAAATGTATCACAAAAATCATACAAAAACTGTGTATGCTGCTCCAGAAATATCCATTTGCCATGAAAGTCTTATAAATGCTTATTACACTGGGCCAGAATCGCATATTCTACAATTAATTTGGATGCACCATAGTTATCATTATATAAGAGGTAAAGAATTGCATTTGGATTCTACATTACTGTATGATTTAGCTCAGAGTAATGTGAAATCCTATAGACTAACACATGATTACTTTATATACTTTATCTCCTTTTTCTTGTTTTGTGCTTACTATGAAATAATACAGTGGGAGCTGTGTTCTGTTTCTTTGCTCTTTCAAAAATAGTAACAACAATCTCTGTTTTTTTTTTTTTTTTTTGGCATTTACAGAACCAATGGTCAGCAAATTTGAATATGTTGACTCCTGTTTCTTAAAGAAATGGAGAAGAGATGTGTGTTACACACTCACACACAAAGTTTTATTAATGTTTCATAAAATGGTTGCTACAATCAAAGGAACTGCTCTGAAAATTAAATTACTGGGCTGACTCTGAAATCAGCATAATATGCTCTGTTTAATTCAGTCATACTAAGATGTTAGATTCTCCTTCATTCTCTCAGCTTTCTCTCTCCTTCACCTGGGGGCATCTGCTGATGAGTCTCTTCTAGAGGTTGTTTAATGACTATTTTACAGGAACTGTCAGCTTTCTAAAGCCCAGTGGCATTGGGCGTCACTGTATTACCAGCCTTTTTACACAATTTGCCTGCCTGTAAATCGGAGGTTTAAAAGTACAAGGAAAGCTCCTATTTGATTTAATGACTGGCTGATGGGGTCAATTAATCTTCCTATGCTCAGATGTTTTACTCATAAAGGTCATCTATTGTTTGTTTATGCTCAACTTTTTTGATTTTAGGAACATAAGAAATAAGAAAATCATTTTAAGAAGACCAGAGTGTAGCCTTAAGAAAATCCTTGCCATATTCACTCTGGGATTTGGACTCAACTCCTAATTATACAGTAAATGAAATGAACACAGCCTTTACATTAACCTAACATAAAGCCACCACACCATGGTACCTCATGTATTTGGTTCAAAAAATTGAAAATGGTGGCTGTTTTGTGTTTTCTATTTCATTTTATGTTTTTAAGGACAGGGCTATTTATTTCCATTGTAAAAATCAGGAACATTGGTCATGTAAACAAAACATTTTTCCTCTCTTTTTCACCCTCTTTTTGAAAAACCAAACGGAATCTTTTTAGCAATTATCTTGTTTTACGTGGGATATTGTCTCTATTCAAGTTAGGGGGTCTATTTCATCAGAAATAAAAAACACTGCAAATATATCCTTTAAAAAATTATCTATTGTAATATTAACACAAAATATAATATGATACATAATATAAACTCTTGGATCTTGAATTTTAACATGGGTACCATGGACAAGCATCAAATTATTTTGGTCAGCTTTAATTTTTGTTGTGTTTTAGAAATGAGGGAAACTCTTTTGAACAAAAACTACACAAATCAAAGCTAGTAAATAAAGAGAATGACCTAAGATCACAAAAAAGTAGCAAGCAGAAGATGCTGAAGTAATGTTCAACAAGTTTGTAACACTCTTTTTTTTTTTTAAAGTTAAGACAACAGTGAGGTATTCTTTAACCAATAAAAATGTCATCTAATCATGGGCTCCTCCAAGCAAGTAAAAAAGAGTAATCATTCTGGTAGTTTTTTCTGAATGAAGACTTCTTATCACAAATGGCTACAAGACAAGAAGACCAGGAGAAGGTGAGCACACATGCTTATCAAGGATGGTTATAAGTCCACCCTCCTTTTTCAAGAGTAATGTAAACATTGAAGAAAAATAGAGTTACATGGGTTTTCACTGGACAGTATCTTCAGACATGCAGAACTGAGGCATCTGATATTAACCTTGCAAATTCCCTAGAGGTAGGAATTTTGCTATTATCAGGCTATTCAAGGTGTCCAAAAGCCCCTGAATGAAATTTTGGATTGTTTGCTTTGTTTGAATCTCAAGGTCACCTCTGTTACCAAATGGTCACAGAGCAACCATACACATAAATAATACATTGAGCAAAATTTTGATAAGTTTTTCTTCAAGTATTCTTTGGTAGGCATTTCTAAGAGTGAATTATAGGAGAAGGGCCATGCAGTCACTGATAGCACTGGTATTACATAGTATAACTGCTCTGAAGACATAGCTCAAATATCACCTCTTCCTGGGAAATTCTAGGACATCCTTTACTATGCAAACTCTTCCTTCGGATTTTACTACATTGAACTGTATTCATTTTCTTTTTCTTTTTTTTTTCTTAACACAATAATTTTTCTCTAGAGATTTGTCCTCACAAGGGCAGGGCCTGTTTTGCATTTATCTTAACACATCCCAAACAATCCAGTATCTAGGACAGTGTCAGACAGTGTCAGTGGCAAGCACTCAATAAATGTTGTTTGAATTAAGTAACCAAATTACAATGTTTTTCATGGTTAGAGGAGGCCTCACTAAAACATTGAAATACTACAGCATCCCTTGTTAGAATTCAGACTGCCTCCCATTGCTAAGCTTGAAGGAGCACCGAGATTGAACATGGAAGGCTCTAGCCTTAGCTCTGTCCCTCTGTGACTACCAAGCAAGGCTCTTAAATTTGAGATTCTTCAATGTCTTATCAGTGAAATTCAGGATTGGATTTGTTGCTGAGACCCTTGACAGCCATGACAGTCTGATTGTGAGATCCCTGCTCTTCTCACGTTCTGTCAGTCCACTTGCAATTCTAAATTGTTGCTAATGTCTGATTTTTGCTAAGTGTCTATTTGTGACACTTTCTCCTCTAATACCTACAATAATCCCTTGAATTAAGTTTTTGAAAATAGTAAAACTGGGGCTCAGAAAGGTGACATAGTTGTCCAAGTAACTGCATTCGCTATAAGTGGCATAAAAAAGATTCAAACTTAGGTCTTTCAATGATTTACCCTCTTTTCCATCATGCTGCCAAGTTCTATGTGTGGCTCATTCTTTTCCAGGACTTGTGATAGGCTAACATTGTAATGTTTGAAATAGAATTTCTGAAGGACACAGCAGGACCCTCTGAGAAAGTACCCACTGATTATAAGTCAGTGACTCTGAGTTGCTTTGTCCACCAGACCTGATGAGGTTCCTCTGATCTTCCTTATTTCTTCTCATCCTCTGGTGCCCAAAGTCATACATTTTTAAGACAGCTGGCCAATGGACTCTGGCGATAAAATAGAGCTCAGCAGGCAGCTGACGCAAGGACTGAACGTGTGACCTTGGCATCATTGTCATCACATCCTAAGCAATTTGATTAAATTGCCAAACCAAGTCTGACAAGAACCACAAGAAACAAACAAAACTCAAGAGCTGTGTAACTCATTTAGTCCACTTATATTCCAATTAATTTCAATTATTTATTTTGAACTTGCACTTTGTAAAACAATGCACTAGGGACTGACAAATAAATACACAATGTGGAAGTTAGCGTGCAAAGGGAGAGAAGTATGCGTGTGTAGTCACCGCAGGTTCTAAGAGAGGACAGCAAGAATAACCCCCCTCCAGAAGTGAGGAATCAGAAGAAGCTTCACGAGGTGACCCCAACAACCTCTCTCACTCCTTCTGGGTGCCATTTCATATTTATGGGGTCCTCTTCTGATCAGGAATAGCCCCCAAGTTACCACTCCAAAAGGACCCGTCAGCAGCCACTCAGCTCTCACACCTCCCTGGGTCTCTGCTCCTTGCAGTGGCCCTGGCCTGGCTGGATCAGATTCCTCTCCACACTGACATCTTATTTTTATTTAACCACAACCAATCCAGATGATTTCCAGTGTGATTCCTAATTTTGTGTGCCAACTTAGCTTGGCTAAGGAAGACCCATAGAGCTTGTAAAACATCATTTCTGGGTGTGTCTGTGAGGATGTTTCTGGAAGAGGTTAGCATTTGCATAGGTAAACTGAGTTAATAAGAAGATGCATGTCACTAATAGTGACTGGCATCACCCAAGTCTAGGAAGGCCCAAACAGAACAGGAAGAAGAAGGGTAAGTTCACTGCTCTGTTACTAAGCTGGGATCTCCATCTTCTGCTGCTCAAGGTCATCAGCTGTCCTGAGTCTGGGGCAGGCTGAGACGGGTACTTAAACCATCAGTCCTTTGGTTCATAGGCCTTTAGACTCAAGCCAAATTTCCTTTGTGGCTTTCCTGGTTCTCTAGCTTACACGTAGTAGACTATGAGTCTTTTCAGCTTTCATGATTCTGCCATTTCCTATATACATAGTCTGACAATTAAGTTCGTGAACTCATCCTAGGAAAAATGCTACATACTTCTTTGCTTCATATCTTTACAGTCACCTTCAAAGCACTGCCCCTGGTCATATGGTAACCATAGTCATAGGCACTTGTGTTCTTTGATTTTGGTTTCATCCACTGATCTTGTAGTCACTTCCCCTGACCTGTACTGGTGTATTGCTGCAGGTACTATCCGGATTCCTTGAAGTCTTTGCTCCAGCTGTTAATGAAGCCCAAAGATTTCCAAGTTGATCCCTTGGGATGTTATAGCACTAACTGCCTTGGAACAAGGTATCCAGAATCTGGAATATTTTGAAGATATAAGCTTAACTTTCCTTTTTTAAATGGAGTCAGTCCAGCTTAAGATTCTATCCAAAGACAGATTTATAAGTAGGGACTTCCATGGTCTAAAGAGTAACAAACTCAGTGGGGGACAGAGTGTCAGGGAATGGTTTTCTCCTCTCATGAATCTCCAACCTCTCCTTCTTTGGTGCCTTTTTTGAGGGTTTCCTCCAGCTCTCAGGTTCTTTCAGACTTTGTGTCTACCAAGCTGAGTTTATGAAAGAATGTGGATGATATGTTGTAGTACTTTTGTTATATACAAATCCAGTTGTTTCTTTTTAACATTTTACTCCATAAAATGACTTATGTTTTGAACAACCAAGAAATAGTTTTCAGTATATAGGGTTTTAGAAAATAAGATTACTCTCTAATATTTTTCAGTAAAAAGTAATGAATACAACAGCCTCTTAGTCAATGTCAGCTCTTAAATTAGTATCACCAGAAAGCTACAAGTAATATTTAAGATTAACTTGTACTTCATTATTACCATATGCGTCCACATTTTTAAGAGTACTTTCAATCTCTTAATATAGGCATCTTCAATAGTATATGTCATATTTGGGATTTAATTTAGTCATGTCACACCCCTGCATTTTGCTTAAATGTTTCTTTTCTAAAATTTCTATGAAATAATAGTGACTTTTTGAAGTCTATAATGGTTGAAAAAGAATGAAATTTTTACCAGTTTGCATATCAAACACAACATAATTGAATCTTAATTTGCTAGAAGATTCTTCTCCATTCCTTTGGCAATAGAATTTAGGGAACTGCTGAAGTTCCACTTCGCGTTTTCCCCTGTAAAGTTTCAATGAGTTTAACAGATTGTCTTTTTAGATCTGTAATGATGACTGGAAGAAGAAATTTGGACAGTAAAAGTGGTGGCTTCTTAGGCATACTGCCAGACTGAAAAACACTATAACAAGTCATTTTTGCCAAGTAAGTGAAATCTGAACACTGGCTAAAAAGCTAAAAAAAAAAAAAATGAAACCCATCCTGACTAATAGGCGTTAATGTGTGAATAATAATTAGTGCAATTAAGTGACTGGTGCTGTGTGGGTGAAATTGGTGAAATTTTCAGAATAAAAACATTAATGTAAGGGGTTATCTACACATAAACAAAGTTTTGAAATGGGCTAATATAAGCTGTCAGATATGGAAATGTCTAATGGTCAGTATAACAATTATGGAACTCTCTTTACAAGTATATTAGTCCTAGGTACATAAATTCTACAAATATAAATCATTATCATCACCTTATGAAATCCTCAAATGTGTGTGTGCTTTCTTCATCCCTGAATAAGGAAAATAAGGTTTGAAGTCTGATGAAGGATTTAGTAATTCTAATATACACAAAGTTAGAAAATTTTCGTATCTGTCATCTATTGCAGTGCTATTTCTCTCTCTCTTCCTCCTGCCCAACCACCCCCGTCGTGTATCCATTCCTCTATTCCTTAAATCTATCTACATAGATGTCTGTTTCTCTCCATCTCTGTCTCCCCTCCTCCTATTACTTATCTAAATATATAGGACTAGTTTTCTCAGTAAATAGTACAGAATTATAGCTGAGAACCACCATAGGCTGAGCTCATCTAACATGGCGAATAAATTATTGTTCTTTCTTAGAAATACTGCTGTGTCAAGGTCAGGGTTGAGGTCATTTACATGGCAAAGCAGAGGACAGCATATAATTTACTAGCCAGAATCGCTCACAGCTGATAGGGGGTGGGAATCTTTCCATCAGAAATCCATACTCATTTAGCTTTCATAAACAAATGCTTGTAAAAGTATAAAAAATACTATGTTGTGAGCTTAATTAAGAAGCATCAAATTATTCACTTCTTTTGTTCACCTTTGGAAAATATATTTAGTAGCTGATGATTAGCGACCTGTGTGTTTATTCAACAGGAATAAAAAACTCTAAATCAACATGTTCTAATGTGCTGTCCTTTGCAAATGAAGATAACATTATTGATTCACAATCAACAGCCGTGCGTGTATTTCTTCTTTTGGGGGGGGGATTAAAGTATTGTTGACAAGCAGACTATCATCCTCAGTATCCTACTTTGTTTTATTTTTGACAAATAGCTTTATCCACTAAATGGCTGTCTGGAATAAAACAAGCAGCCTTTGATTGTGAAACAGAGTAAACACAGTATAAAAATTTTTTTTTTGGTTCTTTTATCAAGTGTCCTAAAGAGTTTTAAAGTCATTTAAATGCTCACAAGCTTCAATGTTTCAAAATGCTTTTATTTGATGATCCCAGTCACCACTACTCCTTTACTACATATTCTCCCCACATTCCCTGAAGTGGTAGGAATTGTGCTCAGTAGAGTGCCTTAGTGTCATAGCTCACAGCCTGAAATAAATGGGGGAAGACCACCAGGAAAGAATCTAGAACATGTTATTATAAAACCAAATATTTCAGAGGTGGAATCTTTCTGGATCTGCAAGCATAAGTAAGATCACGGTCTTAACTCTGTAAGCACAACTAAACCTTTAAGTCCAGCTTCCTTGTGTCATTCTAATTTCAGAACAGTGCAAAAAGTCCCCTTTTCCTGATAGACCCTTCTCTTTTCTCTGTCCTGTATCATCCCATTCTTCTTTAACATAGTTCATTCATTCCTTCGATGAACACTGTTCTCAGCAAAAGGAATTTAGAGACAATGGAATGAGGCCCCAAATTCTCAAGTGGGAAATACTAGAAAAATAGATAATTAGCTATTACATACAATCATATACATACAGAATGAAAGGCTACATTCCATGCTGTAGGCAGAAGGCAAGAGAGAATTAAGCAGATAGAAAAAGCGGTCTAGGGGATTTGTAACTACTTCTGGATTCCAACGCTCTCCTCAACTAACTTGTTCTCTGTACTCAGTAAACATGACCACATTTTTCCGATGCTGAAAGAAACAAATCTTCTTAACCTAGTGTTTCTATCCAACTAAGAGAGCCTCTTCCATTTGCTCCCTCGGCCAGCCTGCCTCTGCACACGCTTTACCCACCTCTCCTTTCTCATCCCAGCCCACTGCTTTTATCTTCACCACATTTTCCTCTATCACTTTCTTTCTTTTTTAATTAATTTATTTTTTTTGGTCTGTTCTGGAAGCATTTTATTGTTGCTTTAAGTTTAAGAACTTTTCACCGATGATAGAAAATCAACTTTTCAGATCATCTCCCACATAGCCCTGCTCAGCTTCTGAATCTTTGTTTTTGCAGACAAGTCCTGAAGGAATTCAGTTGTCACTTTTGACCTCTTTTCTCTGTGAAACTTTCTATTCTCAGTGCACTTCACCGCACACCTCATTCCAGGTTCTCTTCTTGCCTTTCTCACAATTCCAAATCCTTTCCTTTGCTCCCATTTTAAAAACTGATCGATTTCTTGATTTCTCTGCAGTTCTTTTTTTGTTGTTGTTAGAGACAGAATCTCACCTTATTGCCCTCAGTGGAGTGCTGTGGTGTCACAGTTCACAGCAACCTCCAGCTCTTGGGCTTCCAGGGGTCCTCAAACTACGGCCTGCAGACTACATGTGTTGGTGTGAATTGTATTTGTTCCCGTTTTATTTTTTACTTCAAAATAAGATATGTGCAGTGTGCATAGGAATTTGTTCATAGTTTGGTTTTTTTTTTTTAACTGTAGTCCGGCCCTCCAACGGTCTGAGGGACAGTGAATTGGCCCCCTGTTTAAAAACTTGAGGACACCTGGCTTAACCTCCAGAGTGGGTGCCCACCACGATGCCCAGTTATTTATTTATTTTTTTATTTAATTGCAGTTTGGCCGGGGCCAGGTTCAATCCCACCACCCTCCGTATATGGCTAGGAGAGGATGAGTTGGGAATACATCCATTTGGGTGTGTGGGATATATATATATGTGAGAAGGTGGAGGCCACCCAGGACTAGGAACGGCTTCCAAGAACACTCTTCACCCACACTGTGCCAACTTACTCAGAATAATAAAGCAGAGTAGCTGATACAATGTGTAGGTCATAACCTTTGGCTCCAGAAGCAGAAGCATGTGGGCTATAAAGAATCATCTGAATTGGAAATACACGGGCATACAATCTAGTTTGTGAAAAAAATTCCTTCAATCATCAAACATGTGAAAGTATAACCGGAAGGCTCATCTTTCCTGGGTCCACAGTCAAAATAGAGGTGGTGTCCTGGGAGAAATAATACTTGACAATACAGCAAATAAATTATAAATGGGTTTTTTCATTCTTTTTTTAGGGGACTAACATGAAATATAATTTATCAAATTTTTATATTTTTAGGGCAAAATCGTGCAGTCATATGTTGTGTAGAATCTCATTCCAACATGCTGGATCACCTCTGAGCCTATCTGGTCTACCTCGTCCTGAAATAGTCTGTCAGTTCCAATAGAAATGACAAGCAAACTGCCTCCAATGAAGAAACAAGTGTGTGGTGATAAACTCCTGCATGTGTTAAGTGTGTAAGTATGTACACAAGCACATAAGTACAGCTGCTCCTTCTCTTAGTTGGGGGTGATGTCCTATAAACCCTTCTTAAGTTGAAAACATTAAGTCAAAAATACATTTAATATACCTGACCTGCCAAACATCATGGCTTGGCCCAGCCTGCCTCAAATGTGCTCAGAACACTTACATTAGCCTACAGTTGGGAACAATTATCTAAAACAAAGTCTATTTCATAACAAAGTGTCAAATATATCTCGTGTAATTTATTAAGAACTATACAGAAAGTGAAAAAATAGAAAGGTTTTACAGTAACTGAAAGTACAGTTTCTACTGAACAAACATTTAATTTTTAGAACATCACAAAGTAAAAATTGCTAACTTGAACCATTGTTAAGTTGGGGAACACCTATATATACATAAAAGTATGCATAAGTATGCAAAGTATACAAGTATATACAATTAATATGAATAGTACAGAAGCAATTTGGCCGTACATTTAAGTCGCTCAATGCATTTAAGTTGTTCTTGTCTATACTTGTCATTGGTATTGCTTTTCCTAAGGAAGACCCTCAATTTCTCTAGAGCTAATGATTCTCATTTTACAACTATATAAACTGAAGCACATGCAATTGAAATAACTTTACCCAGGCCAGTTGTGTGGTAATGATAATGGTCTGAGATTCAAATCCAATTTTCTTCTTTTTTTTTTTTTTTGGAGTTTCTGGCTGGAGCTGGGTTTGAACCCACCACCTCTAGCTTATGGGGCTGCCACCCTACTCCTTTGAGCCACAGGCACCACCCTAATTTTTCTGTTGCTGTTGTTGCTGATCAGGCCCATGAGAGTTTCAAACTCATCGCCCCTGCTGTGCAGGGCTGACACGCTAACCACCAAGATGGCACCCAGCTAGTTTTCTTAATTCTAAAATCATAATTGTTTTTACTATGCTATAATAATACCATCTATATTATTAAACACAAGAATATATATGTATATATAGATACAGTTTATATATATGATTATGTGTGTATGTATAGTCATACATAGAATATATATGTGTGTATATATTCATATATAGAATATATATGTGTGTGTGTATATATATATATACAATTTCTTCACCCTAAAGCATGGGTCAATACCACTTCATGACAAAATGATGCTATAGTCTAAGTAGAGAATTTTGGTGAATTTTTTAACATTATTTTCACTTAAAATACTTTGTAAATTGAAATGATTGTGGATATTACTAGCACCTACTTATGTACACTATATATTTTCTAATGCTTTGCTAATGCAAATTTCAAGGATTATATTACCTAATTATTAATAAATTTTATTCAACACATGAATGGGAATTATATTTTTAAATTTGTTTGTAAATCTTCAAAATTATCAATGTGTGAAGGCAATCTGTTCTTCACACTTTACCCTTGAAAGTTGATATCCGCCCTTCTGAAAACAGCCGAAAGGACTGAGGTAATAACAAATGAGAACACGAATCCCTGAAATAATAATTAAAATGGCACCTAACTGAAGGATCATGACAAAACATGGCATGACAGGTAGTGAAAATTAAAAACCAAAATTAATCAAAATATGAAATAAGCACCAATAATTAAAGCCCCTTAAAAAATTAAAGATAGTGACTGCTTTAATGATGAAGGAAACCTTAAAGGTATGAAGATGGTACCCTGTGATACTACTGCACCTTGACAGCAGCCAATTAACAAATATTTATGGAGACGGAATGGGAAGACTGCTTCTTACATCATGACAACTAAGCCTAAATCAAAGAAAACTAGTACATAAATTCGATGATAGTTTTCAGAATTATAACAAATTAAATTTTTAAATTTTCTCTCTTACAATAGATTCTATGGAAACATTTTGGGGGAAAACATCAAGAGATGGGTTTTATCTTAGTAAAACATTTGAAGGAGTACAAGAAGGCAGTAAAATGGTTCCATAATTTGATCTGCAGTTTTTTTTAATCTCTACAAATATTTCACTAACATATTCATCAAGAAGAAGGTTTGAAAGCATGAAGTTGTTCATTTATTTTTAAACACAGTGAATACTATGTATGGAATAGAAATGGATGTCATTGACGAAGATATCTGACAGCCGAATTGCAAGTGTAAGGAACGCAGAAGTAAAACTAAATGAAGAAAATAGACTCAAAAGGTAATGGGGCCTTTGAAAATAAACAACATTTATTTTAAACTAAGATTTTATTCTAATAAAGTTGTATTGGTAAGCAAGGAAAAATAAATAAATCCAAGGGGATATTTCAAACTTTCTCCTAAGCACAAGTGGATGCATTCCCAAATCTTTATGCCATTCTAAGATCATAACAAGTCCTTGGTGAGTGAAATATATAAAATTGTAGTAGAAGCAAGATCTCAAAATATGGAGAGTTTTCACAGGGATAAAATAAACATTAAATGAGAGAGTTAAAATTCTTCAAAGGACCCATATTTGATAGCAAAAGAAAATGCATTGATAAAATTAGCGGTGGTTTACATATGCATTACTATTAACTCTAATCTCAAATGTAAAATGATTCTGCCTTTTATATTATAGGATTAAGATTCTCACTTGAACATCTTAATCTCAATATACTCAAGAATCTCATCCATGTCAGTGCTCTATCACAGAAGACCAAAATGAAAAGTGCCATACCTCGAGTCAGATGTAAATGCTACTTAAGACATTTCTAGAGGTGGAAGTTGATTTTTCCAGGCTTTTAGGAAGAATATCATCAAAGACAGTCCACAGAGACAAATGAAGGAAGCGATTTTGGTTTTTAAAAAGAAAATAGAATGTAAAAAGGAAGAAAAATTATTCTTTAGAGTATTATGCTTGTTGTTACTGTTGGGTTACCACTGACTATACTGATGCTGAGAAAACACAAAAACTTTAGTGGTGTGTCCATTAAATAGAATGGAGGTCAATAATTGAAAATGGTGGGAGGCAAAAGAAACAGGAAGGCGATCATACAGAAACCGAACCTGGTGCCCCCCACATCCGTTTCAAGAAGCACTGTAGTATTTCTTTGTAGTATAATATTTATGTGAATTTGGGCTTCCAGATCTCAACAAGCTGAACTGGAATGAGGAAAAATTAGGCATTAGTGACACTTGTCTCAAAGATGGTCTAGAAACAAATAATTTGAAATTCATCAAATTGTCCTTTACTTTTAAGAACCTCACCTACTCCATTAAGTAAAGAATTCTGCATGCATTGTTGAAACAATAAATTATATGGTTGCCTTGGTTCCCCGTAACTTACTCAAAGGCCCCTGGATATTTATTTAGTAAGGTGGTCTTTCTAATAATAAAAAACATTACTGATTAAAAAACATTACATTATATTCTAGACTTGGTATAAGTGAAAATCACTTAATTTCTACTCTCCTCTACATACAGTATCACTACATGTATTCAAAATTATGATTGTCTTCCTTTAACACAGACTAAATAACCACAGTCATTTTGCATTATCCCTTTACCATTTTTCTTTGTTGTTGTTGTTGTTGTTATTGTTGCAGTTTGGCCGGGACCAGGTTTGAATCTGCTACCCACGGTATATGGGGCCGGCACCCTACCCACTGAGCCACAGGCACCACCCTCCTTTGACATTTCTTTCTAGTATTCACATTATGTTCATTTTTCTCCTTTGTGTCTTTATCAATTGATAAAAATATATGGAGTTCACGAGTGGACCAAATGATAGATTTTGAATGCTTTATCAATGTTGAATATAAGGAGAGTCACTTTGCACAGCCCTTAATTCTATGTTCTTATTTGTGTTTATTCAAGACCAATAATTAATTACCTACAGGCATTGCTGACTCATAGTTCTCAGGTTTTTTGAAAGCCATAGTGCTCATGTCAATCGCGCTCAATTTTGTGTTTGCAAAGTCATTGTGATATTTCTTATATTTGGGAATTGCATGTCATTCTCTGACTGCCATCATCTCCAATTATAATTCTGCTATACTTACTTTAATATTGATAACAGATCTGTGCTCTCAGTTATAATAAAACCAAATAAATTTAAGTCTTTGGGACTCTCTTTGAGGGACTTCTGATTTAGTAATGAATTATTAGTCTTGATTTAACCTCTAGAAACTTACAGCAGATTCTTTAATATTTTTAAAAAATCTCAGTTAAGCAAAAACGTTGTAGTGTGGGGTTCTATCTAGGCCCATCAAAGAATAAAGATGCAGGTTTATCATTTATAGTTTGAAATTCTACTTTATCACCCTTTATGGGATAGATTCTGCTTTTATGGGAAACAATATGAGATACTGCAAAATAATTTATCAGTGTATGACTGCTGTATTATGGAATATTTACAAATTTGTCTGAAAGAGCTCTAACTTAGTTTTATAATATATATTATTTAAAATTCCATGAAAGCTTGTAGAAGGTAAAGTCTTAATTTTAGTGAATTTTAAATAATATGAAATCAATTTATTGCTATATTCACCAAAACCTGAGTCTCCAAAATATCCTGGCAATACCTGAAACAAGAAACTTGTTTAAGAAACTTTGAGGAAACAAAGAATTTTTAGGGCAGGCCCTTTTGAGTGAGGAAGAGGGGAAGTAGTTAATGGGAATAGGATAGCTGACTATTCACAGGTGCAATGAGGTGCTTCAAAATGCAAAGCAAAATCACATATAGCAGTTGAGTTCTGACTTACTACTGCATATGCTCTTGAGTTTTCACAGTTTTTCTCAGGAGTTATGACAAGATGACAACAAAACTACTGCCTTAATTACAGGAAGATTGGAAGGTGTGTAACAGCCCCTCAAGATGACTGAAGAAATTTCACATGCAATACAAACCTCAAGATTAGCATTTAAATATGTCTGGATAAAAATTTCAAAGCTACGTGGAGACTATAATCTCGATCCCCTTATCTGCTCTTTGATATATGCTACTATTTATGTTTGAACCAGAAACCTACTATCCTTTTTTAGCAAAACAGAAATATATTTTCTGAAAATTTGTTACAACCCTTGCTGGAAACCTTGTCTCCCCACAAGATTATTTAACACAAAAGTCACAGATAATAAAAAGGGAAGCAGTTCTAACAATACATTGTTTCATCTAGTGGCGTTATTTTTATTTGCTGTTAGCCAGCTCTCACACCCGAGAAAAGTTCTCCCAGAGCCAATTTGCAGTGTCCCATGGCACTCAGTATCTGAAGATGCTGTGTCTGATCACGATTGCTCTTCAAACAGAGGAAGAAACCACCATACAGCACTTTTCACATGTAAAGACAGTTCTTTGATTTCCAGGATTTCTAAGAGTTGTCATCTGCCTAGGTGTTTTGTCTAAAAAGACCAAGGTGCTTCTGACTGCTGCGTACTAAACTTTCCTGGCTACCCCATGACACAGTCCATGCCAGGTAGTTAGAAGTCGAGAAACCTTACAATGTTTCTATTTTCTGTTTTCTTTGTCTGTTTCCCTTTTCTTCACTTCATTATACAGCATCAGCTTGAGGACTTGGCTGTCAATTTTTCCCCACAGCTCCATGGGCCTTGGAGGGTTTTGCTGTGATGATCACAGCACTTTTGTGTTGGTAGGCTGGCTGAGTTCTAGCCCTCATTTTGAATAAGCCTGTTGTGCCAGTTGGTGTAAATGGCACTCATGTCTGGGCCAGAAATGAAAGAACTAGATTCTAAGGGAATACTAAGTTCTAATGGAGCAAGGTACTAACTATGGCTCTGGACTACTTCACAGGGACCCTCCCTGTCCTTTGAACACTAAATCACCCATTATGAGTGGGGGTTCAGGAACACACCACAGGAATCTGGGTAGACTTATTATTACTGGAAGAAATCTGAAATCACAAATACATATCTCAAAAGAAAGTGGATCATTGATTGTTCTGTGTGTATTCAAAAAGTAATGGATTTCTTTTTTTTTTTTTTCAGGAAAAAAGTAATGAATTTCATCTCTAACTTTTCCACATGTAAACTGTGGCACAATAAAATTTTAGGGAAAGCAGACATAGGCACCCAATTGAAGGTGGTTTCAAGCTCTGTAGAGGAAACTCATAAGGAAGGCTTTTATGGAGTAAATATTAACGTATAGTTAAGAAAATATTTGATTACAGTTATGGAGTTATCTTATTTGGTCTTCCTTCTGGAAACACCCTAGTTATATAATAAGTTAGTTGGTTGCTTCTTGCTTCTGACTGGTTGAGCTTAAGCTGTGTGCGTGTGCATGACAGTGGTGGGAGGGGAAGATTAATATGGGAATTTACAAAAAATACTCCAAGTTTTACTTACGTTTGTGAATTAAGCAAGGTCAAGTTGTTTCCTTGGCTTAATTGACTTTGGCTGCTCAGATAATACTCAAGTTTGATCTTCATTTTAAATTATTTCAACAAATTCCCAATTATGGTTATGAGAGTGTGGCCAACTATTTAGTGTTACTCTTGGTCACAGTATGTTTTTTGTCTTTCTGTGGTCATCTGAGAATGGGTTTTGGCAGGTTTTTCTGACACTTTGAGTTTATGTAGCTTTTGATGCTCAGTCCTCATGAAGATCATCTAATGAGTCAGTGGGTGACGAAAAGACTCTTATGAGTCTTGACAGAATATAATACACAAGGATATTCTCTATGCGGCTAATAAGACGTGAATACCAAGTATTCAAAAAATACCCCAAAGTAGAGATTCCCTGGACTCAAGATTTAATGAGTCAAACAAGTCAGTGTAAGAAGCATTGCCTACCTGATGAAAAATTTGCATCTGTTCTTTAAGATATTTTAAATTGGGGTAACATTTCCAACTTCTGTGTCTGTCATCTCCTATTGGGTACTTTATCTTGACTAAGGTGGAATCCTCAATGCCATTAGATTGTCCCATTTTCCATTCAGAAATTGAATGAGAGGTTTCTAAAAACATCAAATAAGGATTGATTGTACATCTTTGCCATCATGAATTTTACTATAATAAACTTTCAAGGACAGGTGTCCTTTTTAAGAAAATGACTTATTTTCTTTGGTAGAAACCCAGGAGTGGGATTGTTGAATCAAATTGTAGAGGACAGGGGGATGAAGGATAAAAATATACCTGTTAAGCATAATGCATGCTGTTTTTGTGAGGAGTACACTAAAAGCCCTGATTTTGGCATAACACAATACATCCATGTAACAAAAAATGCCTCCTAAATCTATTGAAATTAGAAAAAAGAACTCATCAAATACCAATGGAACAGGATAAAGAATCCAGAAATGAATCCATGCATTTAAAACTAGCTCATTTTTGACAAAATTGTCAAGAACATACATTGGGGAAATGATAGTCTATTCAACAAATGGTGCTGAAAAAACTGAATATCCTTATGCAGAAGGCTGAAACTAGACTTCGATTGCCCACCACATGTAGAAATCAATCAAAATGGACTAAAGATTTACATGGAAAACCTTAAGCTATCAAAGTACTGGAAGAAAACATTGAGAAAATGCTTTAGGACATTGGTCTGGGCAAAGATTTCTTGACTAAGATCTGAAAAACATAGACAACCAAAGTAAAAAATAGACAAATTAGATAACACCAAGCTACAAAGATTCTTCACAGCAAAGGAAAGAATCAACAAAGTGAAGAAACAATCTATAGAATGGGAAAAAATATTTGCAAACCATTTACAAAAAAACCCCAGCAAAATAATGGATGCTGGTGATGAATGGCCTAAAAGCGCTGACCAGGGTGGGTTTATTGTCTCTCTGTTAATCAGCTTCTTTCCCTCCATTGCTGATTTTGCTCCATGTTCACATTCTTTTCCCCAGTCTATCCAAACATTCAGTCTCCCCAGGCATCTCTTCTCCTTCTTTCTCATGCCAAAAGAGCCAAGTGTTGATGTTTCTATTTCTCAAAATCTGTCTTAAATGAGTCTTCTCCTCTCTGTCCCCTCTGGCTTGACTTTATGCCAGGCCCCATTTCTCTCTCTCCTCGTCAACTGTAACAAACAGCCTCCTGGACTGCCTGGTTTTGCTAAGTTTCCAACACAAAACAGAGAAAACACAGAAACACCCACAAAATTTCTCTCCTCTAAATGTTGTGTGTGTTGAGCATCAAAATCTACTGAATTTTCTTGCACAGTACTGATTCCAAAAGCTATACTTATGTATCAGTGGAATGTTCTGGGACAATCTTTCAATTTTATTTTTGTCATAGGAAAAAAAATTTGTTGGGCTGGGTGCCCCATTTTCAGTATCCATATCACTATAGTATCATAGTCAGTATCATAGTCACCATATCCTTGCATTATCTTGTTCCCAGAAAAGGGAGAAGAAATTCTCTTATTCTTCCCTCTTCCTGTTCAAAATGAGTTTTTCCTCCTATCCCAGATCTCAGACTTCAGAGATTTCCAATGCACAGCAGTGCACAATAGTATAGCTGGGAAACATTATTCTTTCAATACACTTACATGGACCAGCCTTAAAACCAACAATGATTTATAACATTGATTCTTTGGGAAAGGGCATTCTGGGTCCCACATGACCCTCCAACAAATGAATTTTTCTAACACAACCCATTTGTAAGTTGGAGGCTGTCTTTATTTGGAAGAAATAGTAAATCAAGAATTCTTCTCCCTAACTTCAGCATTGCTAGAAAGGACAGAATTGCATACTAATTATTTAACTGATGAGCAGAAAAAGAACACTTTATTTAAAAGCAACCCTTTTGAACCATTTTCTTTGACTGTTTCAGCTGTGTGCCTAATAGGAAAATTCTGGAAGTATTTTTTTTTCCTACATTTGCTTTTCCTTCCCTTCACCAGCACTCGGTAAGATTTCCTTCTAGGCCCGAGAATGTTGTTTGCTTCTCAGGAGGGTCCAGTGGGAGTAAAGCATGACTTAGTTCTCTGCCTTAGTTCTGTTCCAACGCCAGTGTAGAAAACAAGCAAGCAAGAATCAAGCAAGTAGAAGTGATGGAAGAACAATGCAAGACAATACATTAAAAGAAGAGATTTGCATCACCTGAAATATTTCACTAAAAATATTTCAGAGCAATGTGTTCTCTTTTGTGGTGACACCTTCAATCTAGGAGCTCTTTCTTGTTGATTTTAATAAGAAACAGAGGTTACTGTTACCTGTGACTTTGGATTGAGATTATCAAATTATATAAGATCTCTTTTGTCCTGGTATTTGATTTTCCTTTTTAAGGTTACATTAATGAATCAGATTTTGCTGAGAGATTATTTGCAGTTTTCACCAAATGCTTCCCATGAGAAAGATGGTGATTTTCTTTACCCCTGAAAATACTGAGAATATTATGGTTTTCTCCAGATGAGTAAAATTAGAAAATTCTTTCTCTGACAAGCACAACACAAACTGATTAAGTCAAAGAGGTGTTGTAACCTGTGAAAACACCACATTGTTTACTTTTTTTTTTTTTTTTTTGCAGTTTTTGGCTGGGGCTGGGTTTGAACCCACCACCTCCAGCATATGGGGCCGGCACCCTACTCATTTGAGCCACAGGTGCTGCCCACATTGTTTACTTTTATAATATTCCCTACAAAAATCTAGATCCCATAGGTCATAATTCCATGATCCATCATTGTATTTTAGTGACTTGCTAGACCTTAGCAGTTTACCATAATTTACACTTACTAACCATGTAAGCTCAAAGGAAACTCCTAATCTACAACTAATGTAGAATCTTCTAGCTTTTTTAATTACTAAAAAGTAGGGTAATAAAAAAGTATGTACCTTGTTCCAAACGGACTAAATATTAATTTTCAACCTGTTGTATAGCAGCAACCTCAGATAGGGTTCATTTTAAAGGATTTGAGAGTTTAAAATATAGTACCTATTCTCCTGTCATGAACATTTTTTATGATGAAAATGCTTGAAACACATCGCCAGATTCAATCATTAGAATTTATTTAATGTCACTGAGGACATTAAATAACACCAAGAGTTAAGGCTTGAGTTCTGGTGTAATACAGACTGCCTGAGTTTAAGTCCAAGATAGGGGTGTCCAACCTGTGGCCTGTAAGCCACATGTAGACTTTGTGAGAACATTTTGCTGATCTCTGATGGTTGATATCCTGAAAAGTATAAGTACAAACCTTTCTTTGCTAATCAGCTTTTATTAGTGTTTGTGTACTTAATGTATAGCCCAAGGCAATTCTTTTCCTTCCAATGTACAGCAGAGAAAAGAAAAGGTTGGACACCCAATACCCCTGTACTTAGCCTTACCCAGATGGGCTGTGGAACAGTGAACAGGACACTGACCTCTTCGTAAACTGTAAACCTCTGCTTCTTCATCTAGAACTTGTAAATACAAATGGCCCTGCCTTAGGCCGTTGATGGAATGACAAATGTAGTAAAAGAACTCAGTACCCTGTATATGGGAATGAACACTGATATTACCGTAAGGTGATAACTTGCATTTTGGGGAGTGGTGGTATTACATTTAATAATTTTTCCTAAAATACAAAGAAAGAGATTAGCATATCTTTGTGGTTGAAGAAGTCACAATTTTAGCTCTTGGCTCTGAGATAATGATGCCAGGAAATTGTGTATTCTGCTTTTCACTTTTAAACAATTTCCTTTTAAAAAATCAATTGATAACTAAAGTATGCAAATTTTTCTGACTTAAGGTTAGCCTTTGCTAAGTGTATCCACAATTTTTGCACTACTCACAAATAATTATAGGAATTTATAAGACAGGGGAAAAAAATAGAAGGGAATTCTATTTGCGCACAGCATATTTCCCCTGGCTTGGCAAACCTAGAGTGTTTGATAATCCAGTAATATTGGCTTAAATCCTTGAGTTGTGCCCTAAACATGAGATAATACGTTTAAAAGAATATTGTGAAAATGTGTGTTTTTCCATACTCCTGATTTTCATCTGTTCTTCACAGAAACACATGGTCCGGCAGCTACTCCCAGGGTTGGCCGTGCTCAGACTAGCTCAGCGATGCAGCCCCCCATTTCTGAGTTGGCAATCTGGAGACATATGGGGAACGTGTGAGCCGGTCAGCAATCAGCAGTGCTTGGTTCAGTCGCAGAATATCAATGAAGGGAGAGAATAAGCTAATGGTCCTTCTGCTAGAGATATGATGAGCACATTATGTCTCCCTCAGCCTCCCCAGTGACAGCTGACTCGTGCCCATAAACTTTGGCGCATGGACCTATTAGTTCAGCTACTTCAGTAAGCTTTATTTTCAAGAATGTACCCAGGGTGTGACTTTGCCATAATTTTCCCCACAAGTATTCATATTTAAGTGATCTAGTGTGTGTACCAACACTGGCACACTCCATAACACAATTTTGAAATCACCATACACAATTTCCTAAAAGCTGCATGGCATGTTCTACAGATGATCCTGCTGGTAAGTGAGTTTGAGTGCTAAGCATTTTTCATCCCTGATAAAAATAAACAAACAAAAATAAAATAAAACAAAAACACCTACCCTCTTAAATGTCTGAGTTTTGTGTAAAAGAGAATGAGATGGAAACCAGCGTGTGAGAGAAAGAGGGTGCACGCAGAGAGCTTATCCCTGCTCGCATTTCATCCTGTGTACTGGTTTGATCCCTTACTTCACATCAGCTCACCAGGCTGACAGCAATTCTAGCAGAGAGATGACTAGAGGGACTTTGATTTATCCCCTCCCCCTAACCCTCTGCCTGTCACTGTCTGCTCCCGAGTAGGCAAAGTGAATAGGGCCAGAAAGGCCTGGCGTTGTTGGAAGTCTGTTTTCCAATCTCAGGGGCAGTGAACTTCTCATCAACAAATTCAAACAAGCATTTTATGAATTATACTGCTTTTTCCTCACAAGTTTTGTTCTTCACTAGAGAAGCACTTAGCCCAAATAAGACAACGTACTGTGGGAGGGAAAGAGAGACAATAGATTGAGTGATAGAAGTTAGAGGGTTTTTTAACAGACTTCACCTCTATTTTAAAAATATTAATTTCCCCATTCCCCACAGTTCTTCCAAAAACTGCTCTGCAATGTGATCACAATACTCATGTGCATAAATTCCCATTATCATAACAGGAGCATGGCAATGAAGCTTCTGAAAATAAATGACTCCCTGGAATATATTAGGAGGCCTAAACCCAAGCCAGCTAAATTGTGTGTTCTCCCATCCTGTAAGTTAAGCATTCCAAGATATAAAATCAATTGCATCTTTCATTTTATATGTATTTTACATTCTTGTTATATTTGCTTCTTATATGGTTCATCTATTCTCTCTCTCTTCTCTCTCTCTCTCTCTCTGTAGAAGACATTTCAATTATTAAATTTCTCTCTTTCTTTCAGTTACCTTTGTCATTCTATTTAGTTGCCTCTCCCTTTCAATACATTGTAGGCCATGTCAATAACCTTGGCTGACTTCAAACACATGAATATGTATGTTCTCAAAAGAAGAGAGGTGCCCACTGGGGCACATTTATTTCAGGCAGTCTAAGGGCAAAGAACAGGCTGAAAGTATGAGGTCTGGGTCCTGATACTGCTTAGCTTTGAATTAGTCACTAACTTCCCTTTCTCTCTCTTCTTTTCCTAAACCAGGAGAAGACCAACTCTCCTACAAATTTCCCAAAGATGCTGTTAAAACAGACGAAACAATCTTCTATAGGCATTAGAAGAAAGACAATTAAATTCAAGATAATTCCAGTAAACTATATTTATCCTAGAATTTCTGGTGTATGTTTGTTAGCAAACCCAAGGTTTCCCAATGTCTGAGTTGCAACAGGGTTTTTACCCTTAGGGATGAAGGTTACTGAGAATATTAAAATCACCTTTAAAGTGACCCAGAGGTAGGACGGCCTCTCTCTCTCCCGCCCTGTTGATAACCCCCACTTGTCATTGATTCAAGGGTAAACAGTCAGCTAATTAAGAATTAACTTTGATGACATCTGGATTAATTAGAAAAGTATAAAAATCTTACTGGATGTGTTTTAGAAACTGAGCTTTGAGTTTTCTTTTGAATTCAATATAAGCTCGCATCGTTTATGCATCATACGGATACATTAAAATATCTTTAACTTAAGGTTGAAATTGTTTAAGGCTGTGCTTAGCACAAAAGGCATAAACCAGCCTCGCTCCTTCATGAATACATCATACTAAGGCTTTTCATGATCTTATGCGTCTTGTCTTGTTTGAGCCCAGCTCCACTCAGCTCTTTACTGATTTGTAAAAGGGACTCTCAAATACGATATTTGATGTTGGACCAAGTAAAGAGGTTCATAAGAATTGTATTCATTGTTAGATTTGTTAGATGTGTGTGTCATTTTAAAAAAGAGTATTTTCTCCATTGCTATCTATCAGGAATTTTAATTTTCTACACGAATTACAGCATCTATATTGCTTATGCCAGTTTAATGTCCTAGCCGATTGGAGAGATTGGACTTTTCAATGACAAACGCATGAAAAAACAAACTCCCTCAAGCCAAGCAGAAAAGGATTTAAAACTCAGTGTGCGTCCCTGTTGGGGCAAGAGCGCCTATTGCAGAAATAAAGAGTGAAGAGAAAATTCTATCCTTGGAAGCATCACAATGACACAACCACAGCTTTTCATGTAATAGCTCAAATGTTCCCACTACAGCCATTAACAATGTAATGAAACAAATCACTTACTATCCATCACAATTATGATAGATGGAATCCAACTGGTCTAACTAGGGATAAAAAAATCACATCTCAAAGTGGATCCATTTTAGAAAATAGCAAAGTTTGAGGGGAAGGGATGACACTTATTTCCTATAAACAATATAGTTGGGCATTTGCTCTATCTAAACCAATAGATTACACCCTTGATATATATTTCCCCTGCAATCTTCTCTTTTATTTTATTAGGCCTGGTGAAGAATTTCTGGCTGCCTGTGTGAATGAGAGAACTAGTTTAGGGCCGCACAGAAAGTAATAGAGAGATAAATACAGTAAACCAAAGTTGGGTTGGCCTCACTCATTCTTTACTCTGCAGGTAACTATGCTTCCTCTTCTTGGTTTTTATTTTCCCATTGGGTTGCCCAAGTTCTCTACCTTCAGAAGTTTCCAGAAATGAAATGTTAATCGGGGCAACCATTATCAAACTATTCAAGTAATACAGGTGGCTGTAAAGTTTGTGTGCAATATTACTATTTGAAATTCCACGTGAACTTCATGGCCACCCTGTATTAACAGAGACCTTACTGACGGTAGATAACACTCCACAAGAAACAAAATATGCGGCCAGTAGCTAAATGATACCTGTCAGACATCAGCTATGTTTTAAAAGTCACGTCCGTGATTTTAAGCATCTTCTACTCTCGGAAGGGAAAGAATTATTCCAGAGGATGCTGACTTTAAACTGATTCACAGGACAAAATATAATAACTATAACTATCACTTCCTGGATACCTGTACCAGACAAGCACAATACGTGATCTGAATCTTTTCTGTATTTCTGTGGTCTTAGAAGCCTTCTTTTTATTTATTATTTATTATTTATGTTATGTTATTGAGACAGAGTCTCACTCTGTTGCCCAGGTTAGAGTGCCATGACATCAGCCTTACTCACAGAAACCTCAGACTCCTGGGCTCAAGTAATCTTCCTACCTCAGCCTCCCAAGTAGCTGGCACTACAGGCACCCACCACAACATCTGGCTAATTTCTTATTTTTCTCCTTTTTGGTTCAGAAGGGGTCTCACTCTCGCTCAGGCTAGTCTTGAACTCCTGAGCTCAACAGAGCCTTCTGCTTTAGCCTCCCAGAGTGCCAGGATTATAGGCATGAGATACTATGCCTGGCCAGTAGCCCCCTTTTTAAAAATACCATTTTGTATGTATGAAAAATGAGGTTCACAAAAGCTAAGACATCTTTGCAAGAGCAAAAAGCCAGCAAATTGCCTAAACTGGAATTAGAACACAGGAACGTCTTGTTCTAGCAAGAGTCCATGCTCTGACCATTAAACAAGGTTCTTCAAGTGGGAAAATTCTTTCATCTTCAAAAGTATACATGCACATCAGGTAGCCAGATAAGATTAGTTGTAGCAGCAGTACTTATTTAACATCACAAAGCTAAAAATTAAATGTTCCTTTGGAAAGCAATGGGCACCCATACACTCATCAACACAAATAATAATCATTACTGACATCCTATGGGCGTTTTCTACTTATAAAGAGGTTAACAGATCACTCAGAATTGTATATTCTATACATAAAATATATAATGATAATATATAAATATACATATATAATCATTGAAATGAAATCGTAAATTGGAAAAAATACGGTGCTACAGTTCAACCCCTATGGATGTATTCTACATTCCCAGCTAAGGACACCACCTCCCCCACCTGCCTGAAGGTGGAGGACGCTCAGCACTGAATGGCATGGCTGCATTTTCTGAAGTAAAAGGTGAAAATCTGCTGATTCTTCTGAACAGGGGCAAGCTGCTCTTGTATATAAAAACATTTGGCACTGATTCTTGAGCTAAACAACTGCCACCACTACTTTGAGGAAGGTGGATTTCTACCAAAAGGTATATGAGTGGCTACAAAAATTTCAGCCGAAAGCTATCTTCCCCTCTGCATTCTTCTCATTGAAGTAGCAGGCATTCTGAGAAGGTGTGAATTTTAGATGTCTTCACCGGTGCAGACATAGCAAAATAAAAATTAAATGTTTGGAATGCAAGTAGATTGTGGTAAGGAAAGTCTAGTACATGCATGTGCTGGGGGAGAGAAGTGGTTCATACAGAGTTGGGTCAAAGAGATTATTTTGAAGTAACAAATTGGCTTCACTGGAAAAGTGAGATGTGAGAGGCATGAAGAGCTCACAGAGGGCAGAAGTCACGACTTTCCTATATTCTCTAAAAAGATGAGCACCTTGTCCTCTGTGGATCCTAAGAAATATTAATAAATAGGACAAGGGAAGTGGTTTCAAGGACCCACATTAAGAAATGACTAAGCTCAGCGAGTAGGGCGCCCACCCCATATACCGAGGGCTGCAGGTTCAAACCCGGCCCCGGCCGAACTGCATCAAAAATTAGCCAGGCACTATGGCGGGCGCCTGTAGTCCCAGCTACTTGGGAGGCTGAGGCAAGAGAATCGCTTAAGCCCAAGAGCTGGAGGTTGCTGTGAGCTGTGACTCCACAGCACTCTACCAAGGGTGATAGAGTGATACTCTGTCTCCACAAAAAAAAAAAAAAAAGAAAGAAAAAGAAAAGGAAAGAAAAAAAAAGAAATGACTAAGCTCTGAATAATCATTTGGTGCTAGAATTGGCCAATCCCCAGCACATTGTAGGTATTCAAAAAAAATGATTGAATACTGACCACAAGGGTATAGTTAATTAGCTTCCTCTCTGGCGAAATGGTGTTTTAGATGTGGTTAAAGAAAGTTTTGGTTTTGTGCTGACAAAAAGGAAGAACTTAAAAGAATGATACCTATTCCCTAGAGAAGCCCAGGGTGGTCACCAAGATTGACACGAGTGTCTATTCCCAGCTAATGAACGAGAAAGGTCCTGCCTCTATTAAGAAAGGCCCATGCCCTGGGGATAAACATCCAAGATAAAAGAGAATTAGTTCTCTTTCAAAGACTAAACTGTTGAATCAAAGACTACACCCAGTCCCCAACCACCTTCGTCATTCTTATATTTTTTCTAGCAGCACATTTGTTTTCTAAATCAACTCTAACAAGAGAGACTGGAAAGGATTTACCAATATGAAGATAGAAATGACAGATTGTACAGCAACTTGATCCGGAAAAATGAAAGAGGTAAACAGGCATCAGAAACAAGAAACAAACAAACAAACATGCTCTCTACAGTACACAAGAGGAGTAAAGAGTTGCCTATCTCATTCTGAAAATGGATATTGAAGTCAGGCCAATTATTCATTAATTCTCCAATAACCCCATACAGGTAGATGTATATAGAATAAGAACACAGAGCAAAGCAGGTACTTACAGTTGTGGTAAATCACCAATGTGTTTCAAGTCTCTTGAGCTTTCCTGATTGAGCTGATAACTTCCTCCTTTGTGCCTAATACATCTTTTTGGTCTGCTTTTGTTATAAGACATTTTCCACATTGATCTGTTTATATTTTAGTTATGCCCATTTTAAGCTGTTTGAGGGCACTGACCATATCTTACTCATGTTTAGCCCATCCTGGGAAATAGTTGGCTCAATAATTGTTTGTTGAAATTAATTGAATCAAATTAAAATGATAGCACAGGTTTAAAATATTAACTAATCCCAATTTGTTGCTCTATGTTACCCACAGGACTTAATTACGATTCTTACAGAGCCTTACTATGCAGATCGGTCCAACTGCAATGGTATCACCTAGGAGCTCATTAGAAATAAACACGATTCTCAAACCCCACCCCAGCCCTACTGAGTTAAAAATTTGCATTTTAACAAGACTTTCCAGTGATTCCTCTGCACGTTTGAACTCTGAGGAGCACATTTATTGCTTGTGCAAAAAATGGTGCAAGGCACTGAGAGTATATTGCAAAACAAGGTTTGGAGTCTTTGATTTTATAAGGCTTGCATTTCTAGCAAAGCAATACAAATGATAAAACTTTCTCACAATGAATTATTTAATTAAAATATGATTGTACGCTGGAGAAGTACAGGAGCTGTGAGAGACAGATCTGGCCTAGGGAATAAGGGAAGATTTTCTTGAGAAACTGGTGTTTGAACTAAGATCTGAAACAATGAGTAAGAGTTGGGTAGGGAAAAGCCCAGTGGATGCAGGAAGGGCTTCTAGGAGAGGGGACAGCATATATGAAGATTCTGAGACAGAAAGAACGTGGCGTTTTAGAACTTAAAACAGCCACTGTGATTGCAGTTCAGAGAATGCGGCAGATGAGACACAGTTGGAAGACATCATTCAGGACTTTGAAGATAATGTTGATGATCCTGATTTTTATACCAAGGGCACTAAAAAGTGCAAAGCAGGGTAATACTATGATAAAATACATTTGTAAAAGAAACTCTGGCCATAGGACAGAAAATGTAAGAGACTGAAGGGTGAACGATGCAAGGAGACAGCTCAGTGAGACAGTTCTCTGATTCATGTGGTGTTTGTTGAGGACGCTGCGGCTGGAAGATCTGCTTCCAGATATCACACGTCTACTGCCTCAGTGTTTTATCTATCTATCAATCAACCTTGATCTTTCCCTCCCTCTCTACAGGAAATTTTATCTCCAATGCCTTCACACATAGTTTGGGCTTCTAACAGCATGCTATTCTTATTCTAAGAGGGAATGTGCCAAACAATGAGAAGCAAATGCTACTGTTTTTTTGAGGCTTGAGACTGGAAATTGGCACAGCATGGATTAAAACACTCAGAAGAGCCAGCCCATGTTCATGGGAAGAGGATTCAGACTACACACTTTCATGAGAGAAGAAGCAAAGAATTTGAGGTCACCTTTAACCTATCATAGAGGCTAAGTCGAAAATTATGAGATTAATAAGCTTTTATCAGCCCAAGATCAAAATCTATTTTCCAATTTAGAGGAAATCCCATTATGTGAATTTGAAGTCAAAGCGAGTCACACACGTCCCTTTCCTGATACCTGGGAGAAGGTCGCGTTTCCTAGTTTTGACTTGTCAAACACTTCCCAACAGATCTGCATGCAACCCTGAAGGAAATGACCTTGGTTTTGTTATTGGCAGTCTTGCTTCCCATTGTTTCTGTTGATGTTGGAGACCATTTCACTGTACTCTGGTCACCAGTGACCCACCCCATATCCTAGGAGTGCTCTTCTCAGGAAGTCGTTCAGACTTCATCCCTGTCTCCTGAAACACAGAATTCTAGTCAGTATAAGAATTCAGGTAAGAGTGGTGACTAAGGAAAGGGAAAACTTTGAACAGATTCAGAATGTTAAGCAGATAAAATAGATTGGGACTAGTGTTAGATGGAAAATAAGGAAAAATACTGTCTACTGTATGGATGGTAGTGCTGTATTCCTTGAGATATGGAACTCTGGAGAAGGGTGAGATTTTAGGGATTCTCCTCCCATGTTTTAAATTTTGAACATATTTTTAAATACCCAGGAGAGATTTGAATCAAGATGTTGTGCAGACAGTTTTGTATATCATTAATAGCTCAAATATGAGGTCAGTATTAGAAATACAAACACAAGAATAGTTAGCTTATACATCTTAAATAAAGCTCTGTGTATGGGTGAGTGACCCTGGAATGAAATGCCAGACCTCTTTCTCTATATCTATCAGTAGACTTTTATCTGAATAGAGGACATTTTTCAACAACCTTGTCTTTTAGGTTACTCTTCAGAAAGAATTTTCACTGATGCTTTGATGGAGTCCATTATGGATGGTCAATTATCAGAGTCCAAGGGGTTCTTTGAGTCAGAAGTTCCCAAGACCTACCATCCCTGAGACAGCAAGAGGCATACAGAGCTCAGTGCGGAAGTCAGGTGAGTGCCCACTCTCAACTTCAGTCTCCCTGGGTTCCAACCAGCATCGTTTGTGCCTCAACTCAGAGGAAGACTCCCACAAAAATTCCTCTTCAAATTCTGAAGTTCTTAATTCAGAGTCTGGTAAGCACAAAATTACTAGATAGCTTATAATTCCTGACATATTTTGATTTTATTTTTTGGAGTAGAAAACTTGAGGGAAAAATTATATACATTACTTATATATGATAAAGTCATATTAATAAATTAGATGTGCCTTGTTGTAGTTAGAAGATATCAGTGGAAGTTCTGTTTAATTCTACAGAAGAACCACTACCCATCCAAAGCACGGAGGCCAGTCTGGCACATTAAACACATGATATTTTTGCCTCAAGTGACGAGGCCCTGGGGACTTATTTATACTAACCAAACTCAAGTATGATAGATAAATCAGAATCCTAATTTATACACTCTTACTGAGCTATAAACATATACCTACACTGGGAAACAATCCTCTCTCTTACAAAAGCTCTCTTTGGGAAACCAAATTGCTACCAAAACTTAGTTGGTGAATTCAGGGTAATACTGCTCAGGTTTCTTCTTGTTTGTTTGTTTTGGTAAAATCTAAGTTTCAAGTCACGTTAATGAGTGTTGAGTCATTCTCATCCTCACCAAAATAGGTTAGATGATCAAGCAGATTTGAAAAATTAGAATGAACATTTCAAATCTCAGTGGCTTTACATAACACTCTATTATGTCTTAAAATCTTTGTGTGTTAGGAATTTACAGAGGCTTGCTTGGGCAAGGCCTAGGATCATTCCTATCTTAGCTGTGAGACGATTTCTGGGGCTGGAGAGCAAATGGCTAGTGCATGTCTGTGCTGGCCGGCCCTTAATGTCGTCTCAGAGTTTCTCGACGTGGTCTTTTCATGTGGGCTGGCTGTTTCCTCTCAACATGGCAGGCTCACAAAAGTCAGACTTCAACATTGAGTCACAGGATTTTGCACAATTATTTCACCAAATAGAATCAAAATTGCAACACATTTCTAAGCTAGCCTTACAGTCGTGAAATGCCTTTTGTTAGTTACAAGCAAGTCACAAGCCTAGCCATATTTAAGGGGGAAACAAAAAACCCACCCCTTAGGTGGGAAGTTGTCAAGGTCACATTTCAGAATAACACTTAGAATGGGAAATATACCTTCTATTTTTGGAAAATATACAGTCATCCCTTGGTGTGCATAGGGAATTGATTCTAGGACCCTTCCCAAGTTCCAAAATCCAAAGATGTTCGAGTCCCTGACACAAAATGGAGTAGTATTTGCATATAACTGAGGGCTAAGAAAGAATGACATTTACCCCATCCTTGATTAATAAATGTAATTAATAGCTATTCTTTTGTTATAATGGATTTATAGAGGCTCAAAGCAGAAAGTTTCTTCCTTATTTCTCCTCCCTCCCCAATCTGAGGTACCTGAGACTCTGGGTAACGTGATGGGTGTGACAAATCCCCAGGTTCCACATTCACAGGCTTACCAACTGCACATTGAAAATGTTTGGAAAAAATAAAATAATACAAATTAAGAATTACTATGTGACAACTACTTACATAGCATTGCATTGTATTAGGTATACGAGGTCTGACAAGTTCACAAACTCATCCTACATACCTCACTGCTGCATATCGTGGTGGTCACCTTGAAGTCCTCCTCCTGGGCAGCTGTGCACTGATGCCAGCACCTTGTCCACACTAAAAAGCAATTTTGGAACTTTTTCTGGAATGACCATCAGCACTCTTGTTGTATTACTCAGGATGTCCTCAATGTCATCAAAATGTCTTCCTTTCAATATTTCTTTTATCTTCAGATAAAGAAAAATGTCTTTAGGGACCAGACCAAGAAGGATGTTTCCACACAGTTATTTGTTTATACAGTTAATTGTTTACGGGCTAAAAACTCCCTGACAAGTGCTATATAAGCTGGTGTATTGTCATGATTCAAGAGCCATGAGTTGTTGGCAAAAAGTTCAGGTCATTTTTGTCTAACTTGTTCATGCAGCCTTTTCAGCACTTCCAAACAGTAAACTTGGTTGCCTGTCCAGCTGGTACAAATTCAGAATGAATAATACCTCTGATCTCAAAAACACTTAGCAACATTGTTTTGACTCTTGATTTGGACTGATGGGAATTTTTGATAGCTGACAATTGACTGATTTCCATTGTGCACACCTATGCTTTGGGTGGGAGTCCTATTGTACACCTATGTTTCATCACCAGTGACATAATGTGGCCTCAACCATGGCCTCACTTCTCCGAAGGATCTTGGCAAACTTTGACTCTTCTTTGCTTTTGTTCGTCAATGAGCTCCTTCAGGACCATATTCCGCATACCTTTTTCAAACCGAGATTTTCAGTTAAGATTTTCCTAACTGTGTATCTATTGAGTTTACTTTTTCTGCTATGCTTTTCACAGTTAGACATGATTTTGACACACAATTTCACAATTTTTTGCAACATTTTTGTCAGTTCTGCTCATTACTGGCTGCCCCGATCAGAGAGGCTTTCTCTCCTCTCAGAAACACGTTTAATCCATTTGTACACTACCGTTTTCCTCATGGCATTATCCCCGCATACTTGGACCAACACGTCTCTGAGTTTACTTCCACTTTTGCCAAATTTAACAAGAAATTTTATGTTTGTTGCTCTAATTCGAGCCCTGACATTTTCATGGCGGCACACAAAGCCATGCAACAATAATGGACAGCCCTCAGCGAGAGCCTGCCATGTCTGGATGTGGACACACCACGGTTAGGAAACCTTACTGAGCTGTTCGTACCATGAGGCCAACGTAAAGCGCGTGGTGGCAAGTTCATGAAGTTCATTGTCAGGACGCGTAAGTAATCTAGAAATGATTTAAAGTACCTGGAAGAATGGGTGTAAGTTATATCAATCACAGTCTTTACTTCACCTTCCTATTTGCACATTATTCACCATTTTGAACATCTGTTTCTCATTTTTCATGATTATAAATTCCATCGACACGCCAACAAGTCTCAATTAATATCTCAGGTCTAGACTCTCACACTCCAGACTAACAGATTGAACTGCCTCTCTAAAACTGAGTTACTGACCTTATGCCTGTAAAGGGTCAAGAGCTTCCTGTAGGAAAAGGGTGGCAAGGTCTTGGTCCAAACGGCTTCTCTTCTCTATGAAACCGAACTGCAGAACGTCCTTGTTCAGCCTTCCTTGCTCTTTGCCAGAGGCGAGGTGTGGTCTCCAGACCCTCAGTGTCAGTATGGCTGAAAACTAGAAACACATTCTTGGGAACACCCAGATCGACTGATTCAGAAATTCCGGGGTGGGGCCGGCAATGTCTAGTTTAACAAACACTTCCAAGGAGGAGGATGAGCACACGAGTTTGAGAACCGCTGTTTCTGAAGTGTGAGAATCATTAACTCATCTCTTCCTTAGCCTCCACCTCATATTTATTTCTCATTCCCCCTTTAATTGTGAACAACTTAATGCTTATGAGCACTAAAGTCTCTTCCCATACCCAGGAGGCAGAGAATCATCCCTCACATGGCTTTCAAGCTGCAATAGAAAAGTAAGCTTTCCCTTTCTTTAACCTGTCTTCTGTTACTATTACTGGCAAGGACCCTTATCATCTCAAATTTGCAACATTCTCAGACTCCCCTGTCTTGGCTGGAAACAACTCCATCCCTCTAGCATCTTTGCTCTACCTGAAACATAGGTCCAGACTCCAAGTACATTTCACCACCTCCACCGCTGCCACCTGCTTGGCCACCATCACCTCTTCTACCTCGCTGACCATCTGCAGGTCTCCCAAGCCCGTCCTTGCTTCCCTCTGCCATTTTCCAAGCAGTGACCCAAGTGCTCCTCTTCCAAGGTAAATCAGAGTTTGCCACATTTCTACTCATTTCTACTCCCTGTGAAGGAGACACCTCACTTTTCTGAGAGTAAAAGCCAAAGTCTTTCCTGTGGCCTCCAGGGTGGTACGTGATCTGCCTCTGTCTCCTCTCTCTGACCCCTCCAGCCTCCTCCTCACCCTTTGCTACAGACACACTGGCCGTCTTCCTCCTGTGTCGCCTGCCCGCATAAGGTGAGAAGAGGTCTGCCTGAGGGCTAATCAGGTACCAAGAACACAGAAGGAAGAACATGTGGGCTTGCAATTTACACATTAATGCAAGAGAATCTAGAGTCAGAGAAACCTAAAGCAGTCCTAGGAAAGTAGCTTTCTCCAGAGCGAGAGTGGTCAGGCAATAAAATAGGATGATCTTTCTGTTTTTTCCTCTTTCCGTGGGTTTGCTTCTACTATGTATGTTTAAACATATCAAGTTTTGATTGAACAAAAGAGAGAAAGGTGTTTTTACGAGGATTGTCCAGTGAGAAACACAAGTAGGTATCATCTGATGGTCAATTATCAGCAGTTGACAACCAGATAATTGAGAGTTTACTGCATGGAAGGAAAACACAGGTGGATTCCAGCTTCGCATCCGGGGGGTGTAAGAAACCATGGTTCTCTAAATTTGGAATGAGATGAGTCAGGATATGAGGATTACGGCGCTAATCTGCCCTTCCTAGCTTGCTCTTTGAAAGAGCAGAAGCAAATAAAGACTTTGATCAGTGCCAGAATTGAAGAGCAGAACTATAGCCCTTTCACACCCTTTGATTTGGAAAGAGTTGCCCTTCACAGCAGGGCTCAAAGCTGGATCTTAACTCTTGGAATCTGTGTCTTGCTGTGAGCACGGACTACTCCTGTACTCCTACACTTTGTTTCCAAAAAAAAAAATTCACTTAGACTTTAGCCAGTGGTGAGTGCCTGTCTCTCCCCACCCCACCTCTCTCTCTCTCTCTCTCTCATTCTCTCTCCCTCTCTCTCTCTCTCTCATCCATCACCCTATCCACCCAAAGTCAAAATTTCAAGGGACATTCGGTTTAGTTCTACTTTATATTCAAAGGGTAAAAGCCTCCATTCTGTTGGTACAGGCTGACTTCTTTTCCCCTTTTCCAGCTGTGTGATAGATTTACTGCATGGAAAAATAAAACGTACCTATTTTAAAACTTTGTTGTTACACTGTAAGTTCTAGGAGTCTGTCAAATTTGCCTTTTCACAAACTACAGCTGCAAAAGTTGGTTGCCTGTGACTTATACCTAGAGGACCTCGTACGATTTCCGACCAAGGCTCCAAACTATTCAACAATGGCCTAGTGGGTGCTAGTTGTGCTATTGGTCATAACTGCTAAAAAATAAATCCACCATCTATTGGGGGAAAAGTAACACATAAACCATGTAATAAGCAACATCCTTGTGGGGAATAGACGCCTTGGAAGCAAGGCTACTCCCGGAGCCCAGGGAAGATTAGTGAAGGACATGAACAGCAGGGGGTGCCTGGACTAGAATGGCCACAGCATGACAAGGCTTGTCCTGTTGCTAAGTGCCTCATTTTCTATAACCCGGTGTTTCCAACTAGGAACCCTCCCAGCCCTTTCCTCCTGAAATTGTAGTAATTAGAGGATCCACCATTACCTAAGATGATAAATAATCTAATTTTCTGAAAAAAAAAATAAAAAACAGACATACTTTTAAAATACGTTGGAGCTGGAGTTTGGGGGGCTGTAGGTTTGTTTCTTTGTTATCTTTAGGGAAGGACGCTAAGCAGGGTTACTGACAAGACCTGTCAGTGTACTGGGATTCAAGCGTGGTCACTTTATGACTTGAAAACCATACTTTGAAACGTGAATATACTTATCCTCTGTGTAAGTGATAACAAAAAGGGCGATGTGTGCTCTGTCTCCTCAACCTGGCACAGAGCTGGTGGTTTCCCAACACTGTTTTGTTGAATGAATGGCTGCCTTGTGATGCTTTGAGCATTTTTTTCCTTTTCCTGGTTGAGTAACTTCCCCCAAATACACACACATATATACATATTCCTGTACCCCACACACACAATCTAAACCTTTGCTAACCCGGTTTGAATATTTGTTCTTCAATGTATTTTTTCTGAAAGTTTCTAGCCCACACTCATTTTTCTCCTTTTGGATTTTAGTTAATAATTAGTGCATCATTTTCTCCACACCTCCACCACACACACACACTCTCACATGAGTCCACTTAGAAGGTGTTACATTAGATTTTGTTCATTAATTGTTTTAGCTGTACACTTCTTATCCCTTTGAGGAGATTGAGCTTATTGAAAGCAAGAACCAAATCTCATATATATTCCCCCATTCCCAATGCGCCTTGTTAAGGTAGAAGATTGTAGATTATTAATGTTATACTGTCAACAAAAAATAAACTTTTCATCCCACCTACAAATATTCTCTGCAAACACTCCCTTCACGGGGCACATTCCCGCGTCCAGCTATGCCTGTGCACATACACAAACATATGGGCTTTCACAGCCACACTCTCTCCTTCCCTCTCGCAGACTCGCTCACGATCACAAACACCCTCCCAGGAGCATCTGATCATCAGACCCCTCTTGCAGAGCCTTGGCCCACAGGCATTGTCAAAAAGCATGCCCTTGAGTGCTTCTGCCCTAAACTCCTGTCATGTTATTATAAAACTGCCTAACTGGCCTATAAGGTCAGGTAATTTTAATGCATTTTAATTGCATCCCTGGTGAGGTTGAGAGACTCTGTCATTGGAACTCTAGAGACAGAGGAGTTGAAAGACTGAATCACAAGGTTGCGGCATAGTCCAGCAAGGCGGGTGCAAGAGCTCCTGCTGCTGTCACACTGCGCGCTGTCATTGTGCCTTTATCATCAAGTTTCTTGTAGTGTTGAACATCCTTATTATCTTAAATGTTTAAAATTAAACATTTAACTATGAAATACGATTGCATATGAAGAAGACTATAGAGTAACTTATTTTGGACACACAAATATATTTGACTAAATTTGAAAACTGTAAAATAATATACAAATGTAGATTGCTCCATCACCAACTTAGTTTGACATCCCTAACAAAGTCCATATATCAGAACTGATGGAAATAGAACCTGTTCAATGTTATCCTTCATTTTCAGTGATATATATACAAAGATATAATTGATAGGAACTATCTGTAGAGGGGTAGGTGATAGGCTGACAATAAATCATAGAGCAAAATGTTCAATTCTCCTGCAGAAGGCTGAAATATTGCAGCTGTAAATTATGTATGAACTGGTAATAAATGAACTAACCACCATATACAAAATAATTCTTTAATAAGAACTTTGTTTGGGGTTCTTTTCATTAGTTAATTAATAATTTTTTTAAAAAATTAAGAATTAAAATTAAGAATTAAAAAAAAATTCTCCCTCTGGCTTTATTCAGTTTTATAGCAAAAAAAGTAAAATGTAGTTTCAACTAGTTAAAAGAAAAGAATGGAATATCGTTTGTTCAGAGACCCTTGAATTGGTTCTGGTGACCAGTGCTGTACCTCCTTATTATAAGTTTTGTTATTCACATTCTGTTTTGTCCATTACCAGAATTTTTCTCACTTGATACAGAGAAAAAGTCTGAAGGTTTAAAGATAAAATTAGCATGACAAAATTGAAAGTACTATTTTTATAAGCCCCATGATCACTGAAATAGTTTAAGCCATCTTTCTCACTGGGCTGGAGTCCCACGATCTATTTGTTTTTATCTATTTAGTCCTAAAGTCTACACCCTGCAGCTGCCTATGTTATAACTGCTTTTTTTTTTCCCCCTAATGACAGGGAAAATGCTCTCCCAATTTGCTAGCATGTACCCTCTTCTCTACACTGGCAAGCAGAACGTGAGTGACGCTCAATGCATAGCTAGGGAAGAGGAGAAGGTAGGAAAACCCCCTATCTCTCTCTATCCTCTCAGAAGGCAGGATTAGAAGTTTCTAATCAGAATCATCTTTAAAGTGGTGGGCAATAACGTAGCTCCAAACACTCCAAATACTGCCAGTTTACTTGTTCAGAAAGAAATCTGAAGTCAGATACCATCCTGATTCTTTCTGATTCTCGATAACCTTCTCTTTGTCTTCTTTTAATTCAAATTTATTGTAACAATGGGAAAAATCCAGGAGAGCACACATGCCTCTCAAGGTTTCTGAGGCTGGCTAGCTGAGAAAGTCTGACCTTCATGAATTCCTCGTAGAACTTATTTTTTTACTTGTTGATTTGTCTAATCTCAATTAGTCTACCTTACAAAATTTCTCTAGCCTTATGGTAAATTCGGAAATTCTTTTATCTTCTCTCTGCCTGAGATCAAGATACTTGGATACGCTTCCTCTGCTTATCTTGTCCACGAGTCGCCTGCTTACGAGGGTACTGAGACGCCAGCTGCGGTGGGATCGTCTACATTCCCCAACATTTGCCCACGTTTTAAGTCCCTGCCTTCTATTCTTACATTACCATGGTGAGCTGAACTTGTAGTTCATGTTACTGTTCGCCTGTTCCTCTTCTGTCTTATCCCCCCAAACTCTGCACCTTGAGCACAACTGATCGTCACTTGTGCTAATCCTTTCTCCAAAGCCAGATAGCTTGTTGGCTGGGATTTTTCTACTAGTGCTACTATATTTTTTCTGGATCATTTTATCTTTCTCTGGGAAAAATCCAATGTTCTTTAGAAATTCTCCTGTGCGTATTTGTCGCTGTTTATGACTATTCCGTCTCAATAATTCTTGTAGGAATTAATTGGAATATTTTGAATAAAGTTTCATTAAGAGTATTATTCCATGATTAAAGTTTATATTTCCTCAGGGACTCTTCTGTGATCGCAGATATCTCCAATGAGCCCATGTTGCGAATGTGATAGATGCACACAGTGGCTCGCCACTCTGTACCAGGGCTGTTCTGCCAACACAAAAGCTGACATTGCATCCTGCCACAAGTTCATTTTTGTGGTACACTTTTTTGGGAGAACGTGAGTGGTTCAACTGTACAAAATTCAATAATCTTGAATCATAGCCTCCACAATGATAAGAGTGTCATCCCATCCTGGAGTATCTGAAAGGGATGCAAGTCTCATCTATTATTAGAAAATAGAAAAAGCAGGTGCATTCATAGCCCAGAGTGCTAAAAGTCGAAAAGATGTTACAATGTGTTTCTTTCCATTGAGTTTCCATTTAACCTGAACATTCCACCTTGAATGGACATCCTAAATTGTATCTTTCTGGCCCACTTCTTCTCTTTCTTGTCTCTGCTACCAATCCCCATCAACCCCCCAACCTCAGTTGCATTTTGCTGTTATCCCAAGTGCTCAAGTTAGTAATTCGTTTTCCTCCCAAACGGCCAAGACAATCATAGTTCCTCATGCTGGCTCACCATAGAGAATCAACTCACCTGCCCATATCTTTAAAATACAATGTATTTTATATTATGTATGTTTTGAAAAACATTACACAAATGGCCTTTACTCACAGGGGTACGGGTAGGAAGAATGAAGTGATTAAAGTGGATAAAGCCATTACACCCTCCATAATCCCCATTTTCTCTGTATACCTAAGTAGTGAATCTCAAACATGGGGGTGGGGAAGTCTTTGCAGAAGGGATAGGACAGTACAGGTCGTCAAGCTGGGCCTATTTCCACTCCTGGATGCCACAAGTAGCTCCTGAGAAATGAACTGTCGGGAATGCCCAGCCAACATCTGCAAAAGTGTCTACTCCAATCTCACACCAGACCGCAACTGTTAAAATGCATTTAAACAGAAACTAAAGTTTGAAAAGAGACTTAGAAAGTGGTTTTAGCCACAGGGAACATCTTTGAAACTCAGCACAGACAATTCCCAGATGGGTTGTCTGTAGATGCAATCTGGACTGGGGCTGTCTGTCACCTCCAGCTAGGAGACAATCTGGCAGCACACAAAAAGAGCACGGAGAAAAAAGGAAGACGGAAGCGGTCAATGCCACTCTTGTTAAGTGACCATCATTTCCATCCACTGTACTTCTCTCTGAAAGTTTCCTTGTTTTATTTGTGGCTGTTGTGTAGTCAGAATAGAAATAGAAATCCCATCTCGGCCAGGTTGCACCTGTTCAGCTGGAGAACCTCACATGTCCCCTTGAATTTTATGTGAAATCTAAGATGTGAGTGTGTGAAATATTTTGGCAAAATATTGAATTAAATACATATTTAAATGATTGTGTAAAACACACTACCATCAAATATTAGCAACATTTGGAAAATTTAACCCGAGTCAAAGCAATTTATCAAATTATTAGGAAAAAATGTCAAGAAAAGGATTATGAAAGAATGTTAGCTAATGCACTTTACCAACACTCACGTGCACGTATGGAAGTAAAACTCAATGGAAATTGAAGCAGGTGGGAAATTGGAGATGGGTATTTCACACCTAACACACACAATGCACACTTTCTGGGTGATGGGTACACTTGTAACTTTGTATCAATCTGTATAAAACAGATTAGCGCAACCAGAACATTTGCATTCCTATCATATTGTCAATTTTTAAAAAAATGTAGTTTATAGATGAGAAAACTATACCCAGAGAAATTTATTTGCCCATATTACACCACGAGGAGACGGCAAAACCAGAATGAGATTATAGTTTTGCCTCCTTAATGCTGCCGCTTTCTGCACTTTACTCCCAGATGCTTGACGTCAAACAGACAAAAGGTGGCATTGTGCAGACTGTGGGAATGACATCTGCAAAGACTTAACAGGAAAGGACCGACAATCCTGACTCTAACATGGAAAAACTGCAGACCGTGCTGTGCTTTTTAAACCCAGAAATTCTCGGATTAGTATAAATATTGTGGCCGAGCACCAAGTGAAAATTGGCCATGCTGTAGAGAAGTGTGTGTACCAGGCACTGGCTGGAAGATGCAAACGGCCCAGGTTCTCCCTTGGGCAGAAACACGGCCACAGACGTCTCTCCAGCATTGCTCACACTTTATAACCGTTAGTCACTAAGGTGTGGATGTATCAAGTTTACCATAAAGAACAAAATATTGTTCTTTTCATTTTCTTTGAATTTTATGGAACATTTGTTATAATATTCTCTTTTGTTTTAATTTTCCAGCTTAAAAACATGTCACATATCCAAATTGTAAACCACTAACCACTAAGGGGGCAAATGGAAACAGACTCTGTGTTTTTTGGTGCTTATTCCTAACCTCTCTGACCTGTCAACTTTGGAAGCCCTCAGTCCTCAGACATTTTCTTTCCTGTCTATATTCATTTTCTTCATGATCTCACCAAATCTTAGGGCTTTAAACACCATCCATATGCTGACCACTGGCTAGTTTTTAACTCTAGTCTAGAACTTTCTTTTTAAATCCACACTTATATATCCAATGCCTTGTGTGACATCTCCATTTCAATGCCTAAATGGAAAATCTCAAACTTAGCACCTTCCAGACCGTGGCCCTGAAAGGCTCTGCTCTTCCTCCAGCGTCCTCAATTCAGCAAATGGCAGTTCCACTCCTCTAGCTGCTCAACTTAATCCCTTGGAGTCATTCTTAGTTCCTTCCTTTCTCTCAGAGCTCAACAATGTGCAGGAGACCCTGGCTATATTTAAAAACTGCAACCACAATTCCCGTCACTTGTCCTTAGTTGCCTTGCTATGACCTTAGTTCAGGTTAGCATTAGCCCCACCCGGAAGACTGCTTTATCCTCATACCTGGTCTCCCTGTGTCCACCCTTGTCTCCCTGAGACCTCTTCACCAGGGCAGGGATGATCATTCCATTCCTCTACTTAAACCCCCCGTGGCTTCCCATTTCAGTCAGGTACAATTACCGCTATGGCCCCACGTGCCACATTCACAGCCCTTCTCTCTCTTTCCTCTCTGATTCACTGTCTGTTATTTCTTGCTTTAATCACTGGACACCACTGGCTGGAGCCCCCATGCAAGTGTCATCAGAGCCTTCGGAAATTGCAGCCTCCCTCCCAACACAGGCACATACCTACCCTCACACACATACTTTTATCACATACTTCTATTGCCTCTTTTAGTTTCTTCTTAATAAATTTTCACTTACTTAAATTTCTTTTTCTTTATTCCCCTTCTAGACACTAGGGATCAACAAGTGACAGCCCACAGACCAATCCAGCTGCCCACAAGGTTTTGTAGGTAAACTTTCTTTGGAACACAGCTGCATCCATATGTTTATGTGTTGCCTATGACCACTATCATATCATCTCCAAGGCAAAAACCTGTATTTGCTAGTTAGCTCTTTGCAGTAATAGCTTGCCAACCTGTGAGAAGACAAGCTTCCGAAGGATGAATGTTTTTTGCTTGTTTATTTTATTCCCTTCTTTGTCACTAGAATCAAACCGTCATGCTTGGTGCATATGAAGTATCCGTTAAGGATGTGTCACCTGATGAGTAAGTGAGCGAGTGGAGTAAAACTGTCTCTGTGCTGTAAGGAACTTGGTAAGAGAATGAAGTTGCTTTGGACGGCCACGTGACTAGGGGCCTGCAGCAGAGGGTTTTGATGAAATTCGTTTTGTTGCTTTTCAACTACTAAAGGCATTTTCTTTATATCGTTTATTCTGAGGAACAATGATAATTCTCCTAGTGTTGACTTTAAATGAAATATAAAACAACCAGTAGAGGTATTATTACTATACCAATTATATTGTTAGAGAATCAGGGTTATAATAGGGGCAGTAAACGAGCCCTCCGAGAGCAGTTAGGCAGGACTACAATGCCTTCCGGTGCCGATGGAAATCACCTGTGTGACCTTTGCAGGACTGTTTGCGTCTTGTTATTCACCAAGTGAGAGATAGCTAATCCTTTCTGACCGCCAGACTGTAGTGGGTATCGGACATTTCAGTCCAGTGGAAAATGGAGCTGCACACTGACTTTATCTTTTAGGCCATAAAGGAACCTATGGCTGTCACTGAGAAGACAAGGCTGAGGGTATCTTGTTTGATTTCCAGTAGCACTAGGCATTTCTATAGTGAAACCAAACCAGCACCTCCAACTTTCCCACATTGGCACAAACATTCACAGTCGTAGCACTGGCACCTACAACTCTTGTCTTTAAAAGGGGGGACTGAGGTTCTTTGGGGCAGAAATGTCCCCCCTTTTCTATGTGACACTTTAATACTCCATTCCAAAAACATGGGATTTCTGGGTTACACTGATTGATGGCAAAGATGCCAAACCCTGAGCAGTCTATTAGCTGGAACTGAGAAATGTGTGCAGCTCACGGCCTTAGACATTTTTAAGTCCAGCTGTATAAGTGCTGTTGGGCTAGGGTGTGGGATTAATTGTTCACTATTAGCATGATTTGTGAATAATTGCAGAACCATCACAATTAAATGGTGCTTTATGTAACACAGGCAGCACACATGTTTAGAGAGACCAATATGTTTGAAAATTTGGCAAACCTCTGTAATGTATTTGGAAGTACAGGTGACATCTCTCTTTGAGTCTTCGGGACCCTGGGACCTCTAGGATATGTGCTATGTCATAAACTTGAATGATGAAAAACCAGCGGGACTCCTTCAGCCTCACCCTGAAACCATTCAATGCAGCAAAGAGACTGAGCAACCCTTTATTATTCCATTTAATGTTTTTTTTAATATTCACAAATCATTTATCAGTATCATCTAAAAATGAAAAATGATAAGTGCAATGATATTTGGCTCAGTGCTCTGGGTGTGTTACCCAAGAGTTGGTATGCAGGTACGGAAGTGTCAGTGATGAAGTCATACCCTGGAGAGGATGCAGAAAGGGCCTTGTTTTTCTATTCTGGCTGAATTCCCAGGTTTGGGCCAATGTGAATCTACCGGAATCGGTGACAATGTTTTCTGTCATGGTTGTAAAATACTTTCAGAGAAACATAAAGTTTTTATGAGAAGAATAGTAAAAGAGATGACTTCTTATATGCCTGGGGGTTAATATTTGTCCTTGTTGGCTCATTTGAGATTAGCGGAGGTTGAGTTGGGGACGTGAAGGCACAAAGCCTTGAGTCCCCCTTGCCACTGCTCATTATAAATAACAGTTTCAGGGTACCCTCGATTGGTCAAGATTTAGAGGCCCCAAGAAATCGTTAAGTCACTGGGAAGTCCCATTATAAATTTCTATCCCTCCTCCTTCCCTTCTCTTTTTCTCTAGAATGATAGAATTCTTTTTCTTATAGGTTCCTAGGATTCGAATGTTATTTATTTAGGATGGTTTAATGCAAAATGTCAGTGAGGTTTAGAGACCTTCCCGAAGAATGGGACTGTTACGATGCTCAAACCATATGCTGTCAAAAACTATTTCAAGTGCACTGTTTCATCAAGTAAATGCAGTTAGTGAAATTGAATTTGGAGGATTTTCTCCTCTTTGTGATGAACAGAGAACAATTATCATACCTGTGATTCTCCTGACTTCCCTTTTGTAAAAGTAGAGTAGTTGTACTGATCTTGAAGTTTATTAGAGCTTTAAGCTGTCAGGTTATTACTGTCAGTTTCAAGAAAAGAAAGAGTTACTGATGTAAAATTAATTTATTGAATGGAATTGTTTTGCCCTCAGGGAATAAAATCACCATTTAATTTAATTTCCCCATCATATTGTCTCATTTGCAGGAGAAAAAAATAACTTTTTCTTTTTAAGAGAATGAAGTGCATTACGGGGGATGGCGTGCTCCATCCTCACAGGTTTTAGTTGTTCTAGACCATCAGTTGTCATAACAACATGATACGCCCTGTAGGAATTCTTGCTTTCTGAATTTGAGAAAATAGCACTGATTTAGATATTTACTTACAATAAAATGTTAGAGGATTTAAAAACGTGTATGGAAATTTTTCTCTGTGTTTTTTATTATCAAACTAATTCGTTTATGGACTGATACAAAGAATATATTTTACAAAATATTTTAGGTGTGTTTTTACAAATCTTAAAATAACATGTGTCCTGGTTGCCAGTGGTGGCATCAGTGTTTACCTAACTCTGTTCCACTAAGGTTCACCACCCACGTGGGCCTGGCCTAGTAGGCGGAATTACAAAGTCAAGGGCATAAACAGCAAATGAGTGCTTAGCATTCAATTCGCTTTTCACAGAGATGCATGCAGAAAGGCTCTTTTTGAGTCCTGTTCCCAGAAGATATTTTTTCCAGCCACTAGTTAAGGATAACACTAGTATGTAGGTAGGTCTAGGAGCCACCCCAAGAACTTCACTCCTCTTTTAGTGTATTTTGCATTTAAGCAGCATGGTTTCAAAATCTTTCTCCTTCCTCCCCCAAATAAGCCATAACTGAAAATCAATATTCATGCAACCAACACTTATTTAGAATTTATTATGTGAGGTGGATAATGCTTAATATTATAGGCTGTAAAAAAGGTGAAGAGGCATGATTTCTAACCCCATGGAGTTTGCAATCATACAAGGACAGTAACACAGTTACACTGAGAGCACGGCCCCACACCAGGGCTGGGGTTTTAGTCATCCTGGCACAGGTACAGCCATGCCAGCTGCCAAGAGAGTATGTACTTCCCTACGGAGGGGGAGACAGATGCTGCCCCAGACCTCACAAAGTCCCTGCTCCTTCAATCCCAACTACTCAGCCCTTTTACAAGGACTTTCATCTTCCCATCTTTTTTCCAAGCAACTGATGTATTAAAAACCCATATAGCAAGGGACCATAAAGGACTCTCTTCTGGTGAAGAAACACATTCTGATTTATAAAGTCCCAAACTGATGCCAGTTTTTAAGTATTTTGAATGTAATCTCCGAAAAAAAAAAAAAAAGCACTGTTAGAGATTTAATAGGTTAGACCACATGAAACTGCCATTTTTATAGTTTAAAAACAGCCACAAATCAGCAGTTTCATAGATTTCACTCTGTGTAAACCAGGTGTAAAGACACTCCCAGGAGAGAGTGACTAGCCCCTGTTGTGTCGAGAAGGCATCTTGATTCTTCGACCTGGTGGTCCTCAAACTTGGCCTGCACCAGCAAGCCTCTCAGGCTTGTTAAAACACAGCTTGCAGAAGGGGTGCGTGGGGCCTGAGTATTTTCCATTTCTGACAAATTCTCAAGTGTTGCGGCTATAAACCCTAGAATCATTTACTCTTTGAGAACACGCGGAGCTTAACCGCTTGACTTCCTCCTGAAAGAAAGTCTTACTATTTTGATTATATAGCTCCTATAAACCATAAGGAAAAAACGAGTCTCTCGATTTAAAAAATTGCGAAGATGCTAAATTGGAAAATCACAAAAGGAACATGCAAATGGCAATTAATATAAAAAGTAAAAACCATTAGTTATCAAAGACATGTAAGTTAAAGAAATAAACCACTACTTTTGAATAGCCAACATGGAAAAATATTAATAATTCTCAGCGTTAAAGAAGACAGAGGGAAATGGATGGTCTCGTATACTGCTAGTGGAATTATTAATTGCTAAAACCTTTTTGAGAGATAATTTGGCAACATGTATCAAACATTTATGTAATACTTAATGCTTTTTGCTCAAATAGTTCTACTTTTAGAAATTAATGCCAAGAAACTCATCAGAGCTGTACACTAAGATTTATGTAGGAGTGCTCATCAAAGCACTATATATAATAAAAATTTGAAGTAACCAACTGAAATGCAGTATTCAACACACAATCCATAGGATAGAATATTGTAAACCATTACAAACATTTTCTTAAAGATTATTTTAAAACCAAAAAAACTAAGGGTGGAAATAGCATTGTGCTCTACTTTAAGCTCTACTTAAACATACACATACATATACATACATACATAGATGTATTAAAAATGTACAGAAGATTTATAGATAAATACTGGAAGGGATTAGAACTAAAATGCTAATCACAGTTACTTCTGATCAATGAGATTATTGAGGACTTTTTAAAATTTTCATTCTTCTACCTTTCTGTACTTTTCAAATACTGTATGAGTTTTGTAAGTAGTGGTCAACTGGTTATAAAGTTCCATAGGTTCACTGGTCTTAGAATAGTGAACAAGTGGTTTTCTTGGCTAAAATGTTTTTCCTCCATAACCTAGTAATTGTACTCTTAGGAACATAACCTACAAAATAAAGTTTTATGTATTGGGAATGCTGATTGCAACAATACTTATAATAAAATTTACAACCTTACTAAGTGTTATCAGTTAAGAAGTGGTTAAATAAATTGTGGTTGATCCATAATACAGAATAATAATACAGCCGCCATTTTAAAAAACATGCTGTTGTATTAATGACCAAGAGAAATGATCATTGTCTAATGTTAAGTGGAAAAAGCAAAAATGCAAACTATGGGCAGTACAATCCCACTTTTTAAAAATGCTCACAAATATTCAAAGGAAAAGACTGGAAGGCATATGGACTCTATGTGTCAACAATGTTCATCTAATTATGGATGATTTTTACTTTCTTAGCTACATTTTTATCAGTTGTTTTAAAATTCTTAATGAAATGTAATAATTCTTAAATTTAACAGAAAGGTGTATTAAAAATATGACCGTCAGCTTTTATAGTGTCAAAGCTCCTTCTCTGAGGTCATTATTGTTCTTACAGCCTTTTGTGACACCATTTTTTAATCCACCACTTCAAAAGTGAAATGTGGAAAATAAAAACAAGAATATCTAAAATGATTAAAAACAGGGGATTCTTATTTATCTAACTGATGATATAAAAGAAAATCCTTAGCATCACTTTCCCAGAAGAGTCCCTTTGCATAAATATCATCTAGAGATTTGGAAGACAGGTTCCGGGGTAAGGATTCAGCCATTAGTTTTAGCCAGACATCCAGAGATTCAAAACCAGAGATTTACATAAAGATTCACACTTTATTTATTTATAGATCTATACATTTACAGCTAAATCATTCTGCAAAGCAGCAGCCTGTAAACACTTAAGGGAGTCCAAGCGAAATGGAAGGAAGGCAAGGTGATAACAACATGTGATGGCAGGTATGGCCAGCATCCCTTCCATTAGTGGACTGCCCCTTTCCTATCTTCCACATAATTCTCTTGGAACTGGCAATCCTGGGACCTTTCTTCTGGTAAACCCATAGACACTTGGCTCAAGTTAGGCCAATCTCCCAGGTTTCTGCATAGGTTGGAACAGGGCTATTTGGTGGAGTGGCCTAAGGGACACTCCATGAATTACTACTACTGAATTCCCTGGATTTGCCATCATTCTTTATCTACCAAAGTCTGGGTTATTTAAGTCTTCCTTTAGTTTTATAAGTTACCCAGTAACTTTTCAACAAAGTCTTTGGTTTTAGTTGTCAGTTAGCATTTCTCTTGTTTACAACACAAGAATGCTACCTGCTGGGTAGCTGAAACTAAAACAATATGTAGAGAAGGAAGAAATGGATTAGGGAAGGGGAACAGTAAAGCCTCTGATCTGGTCAAGTTTGTCATACGCACCTGTCAAAGATAGTAGAGCGTGCCTTCTTCTGTCCTTCGGAGAATGGTGAGGGTTGGGTTCTCTTACTCTTTCCACTCTTGAAGCTTCAGCCATACTGATTCTTCCTTCATATGTGGTCTTGGTAAATGATCTCCTTCTATTTGATATATCACAACCATAATCACTACAGTCCTCTGATCAATAGGGTCTGTTTGTTTTGAAAATCATAAATGTAATTCCCTAAGAAGAATATTCTGTGTCCACAGAGATAGAGCAAGGTCATTTCCCTGACACTTGTTGAAGCATTAAAAATAATAATTAAATAATTCACTTCAGAGTTAGGTGTTCAATTTCTGTGCACCCCACTGTAAGACACACTCCATGACTGTATAGAACTGTGTCTGCCATATGTAATGATGTCACATCCATCAGTATATATACAGTCCCTAGCACAGAAGCTTATATCTGGTTGTTAATCAAATGCCAATTGAAGGAGCAAACAATGCAATGAAAGAATGTATGTGAAAACCTTTGAAAAAATAGATGAGGATAAAAATGTAAGGTAGTACCGAGTTCCATAATCTACAGGGAGTGCATTTGTTATGTTTATTTTCCAAGTAATGTTCATTTACTGGGCATCACTGAATGCCAGAAACCTTACTCGCATTTCCTGACTTGAGGACTGATTTGGAACAGGAGTGTTCAAAATTGCAGAATGATGGGAGGCAGTATCTCCCAGGAAAAGTAGCAGAGCCTTAATGTACCATAAGGCTCTGGTTCAGTCCACCCAGGCTGCCATAACAAAAGTACCCTAAACCGGGTGGGTTATGAACAGTAGACATTTATTTCTCATATTTCTGGAGGCTAAGAAATCTAAGACCTAGGAGCCAGCAGATTTAATGTCTAGTGAGGGCCCATTTCCCTATAGACGTCCATCTTCTCATAACTTCACATAATGGGAGAGGAGAGGGATATCTCTGAGGTTCCTTTGATAAGGGCACTAATCTCATTCATGGGAGTTCCACCATCATGACCTAATCACCCCTCAAAGGCTTCACCTTCAAATAACTTCACATTGGAGATTAGGTTCCAATATACAATTTGGGGATGGGGATAGACACCACAGACATTCAAACAATAGTAGCCCTTGTCACATAAAGATGCTGCAAATAACACAAGGTCCTATTTAAAACTATATTTTCTAAGCAAATGCAGCCCAAGACAAGGAGCTGTCCCTGCAACTACCTTTTCATCCCTCATAGAATCACTGGAGATAATGTTCTTGGTGAGGATAAGTGAGTCTGGTTTCTCCCTTGCTGCAGATTGGACAGAGTCAGGAAGACACTTGTGTGGTAGATTGTGACCTCACCCAAATGGATAATGGAGAATTAATTCTGATTTGTAGTATAAGGGGAAAAGAATTGGGCATTATCACTTGAATTGCGAGAGAATTATGTTAACATAGCCAATAGAAGAACAAAGAATACTTCACAAAGGAAACAAAATCATTAAAGACATATCTTGCACAATAATCGCATTTTGTCTCCATTCTAGTTATGCTGCCAGGCAGGTAATAGTAACATTTGTTTATGCAACCAAAGATGCGATTTCACAATATTTTTATGATAAAAAGAGCTCATTTCTCTTCCAGCTGTCTTTTGAGGCCGCTGTTATAAGCTCTGGGAGGGGAGCTTGAAATAATATAAAAGTTGTGGGTGAGAAAAAATAAGCACAAGCATTCCTTTGAAATGTTCCTAATAAATTTTTAAATTAATTTCCAGGCTGATAGGTCTCAGAAATCAATTTAAACTATTTAACTCACCATGCAAGAATGAAATTATTTAAGAAAAAAAAGTAAAGCTGAAAAATTTTGAAGGCGATATGCAGAAAGCCTTTAACAGACATCAGGAAGTAGAACTGCAGGCTTATAATGGGATTAGGAAGGCTTTTTCATTGGGAAAAGTGCTCATTGAAGAGTGCTAAGAGGGCCAATTAAAGGCACCATTATACCCTAATGAACAAAAATTCATTCTAAGAGTTCTAAACAGCTCCTACTCCCTGATCTTAACCTGGTTAGAGCTTTCACAGTTTTAGAAGAAGAAAATTGTATTTTGGTTCTATTTTTAAAAAGAGTTTAGCCAGGTGTTGTGGCAGGCACCTGTAATCCCAGCTACTTGGGAGGCTGAGGCAAGAGGATTGCCTAAGCCCAGGAGTTGGAGGTTGCTGTGAGCTGTGTTACTCCACGGCACTCCACCAAGGGCGATAAAGTGAGACTCTGTCTCTCCAAAAAAAACAACAGAGTTTACACTTGGGCGGCACCTGTGGCTCCAGGAATAGGGCCCCAGCCCATATGCCAGGAGTGGTGGGTTCGCACCCGGCCCCAGCCAAAAAAAAAAAAAAAAGAGTTTACACTATAGATGCTAAACTGTATCTCATCTCTTTCAAATTTATCTATCCCATGATTTATTTCTTACACACAAATAAATACAAACTCCATTTTTTCTCATTAACTCCTTTAATAAAAAGTAGTGGTATCCTTGTTGTATAATATCTTTGGCCTCTTGGACTGAGCACAAAAAAAGCCGACATGTGAAAGAAATCTGTATACTTTTCAGGAGGTTAAGAAGTTTTGATACGTTGAATGCAATTGTAAACTGATACCAAATACTCCCCCTAGGCATATACCTGGATCCCGGGGTTAGGGACTCTTCCACACGCAAACTTTGTGTTTGCAGCTGCTATGCTGAGTGGGTGGTTCAGTTTAATAATTATTAGGGTTAAAGGATGGGAGTAGGGATACGCTCAGTGGTGTCTTGTACTTCTCTGTGAGTACAATAAATCGCTAGACCTGGTTCTTGCATCAGAAAAGCAAGAATGTTTCAATACTTCTAGTCAAGGCATCTTTTTAATTCAAATCTATTATGCCTTGGAACTATGTACCGTATCTTTTCCTATCCTAAGCCGGGTTGGTTTACGTTAAATAAGACCAAGAACCTTACTGCTTCTGCTGTCTCTTAGTTGCTTTAATTACTCACCTGCCTTTCATTTGGTGGCACAGAAGTAAAGCATTCATTTAACTGAGCAGATAGCTCTCTCTCTCTTTCCCCTTATACACATACACACAAACATTTATTCACTCCTCTGTCTTCCTGCCTACATAGCAAAGTATCTCATAAATACCTACCCAGTATCTTTCCGTCCATCTATCTATTTCATAATAATTTTATGAAAAATCTTTAGAGGAAAGTTATAAAAATAAATTATACCCATATACGTCCTTACCCCACCTACCCACATTTGCACACTCATTCACTCACACCCACACGCACACTCACATGCATTTTTTTCTTATTTGAATCAGCCACCACAGCTGCCAGTGCCTCAGGGGCTTTAAACATCAATCAGTTTCACAGCTGGAGGCAGAGTGATCTACAGCAATAAAGCTTAAAGTGCTTCCTTTTCTGATATAATTTGATTCTTCCATTAGAGCACACATTTTTTTTTTTTTTAATAAGCCAAAGCAAATGTTCTCTGTCCATACTAGGGCAAATAAATAGTTGCCTTAAAGAGGCAGAAGGTATTACTGAGTAATTAGGATTTTGGACGCAGAAAGTCCATGCAGTGTCCCTTCTGCCTGCGAGGCTGAGCTTTTCACCTCTGTCACTCAGATTTGCCTTTGGGCTGCCAGTGATCTGGGATCTGGACAGGGAGTGAATTCTGTTAACTATAGTAAAACAGATAACAATGGCTTTATTTATATGTTCTTGGGTTTCTAATCCTATGGGACTCAGGACAGTATAGAAAGGTGCTATGAAAATCGCTGCCCTGTATTTTTTTCACTGTACCCCAAGTTTAAGTCTCAAAGCTTCTCTGTTCAATAGACATCACCCCTTTGATCACCAGCATTAAATAATCTTGAACATATCACTCTTCCTCTGACAAGCTCACTCTACCTGCTATTCTTGGCTTTTTGAAGTTTCCTTTTTTATTAATTAGTACTAGAAAGGGTAGAAAGTGGTCTGGATCAAACTTTGGTAATGATAATGGCAAAGACTGTGCAGTTTCACTAAGAATGTGCCCTCAAAGATGAATGGAAAGAGTGGGTCAGAATCCAGCTGTGAAACACCTTGATTTGGTTCTCATGTAAGAACCATGATAGTGATACAGGATTCTACCACTCAGGGCCAGACAGGAACTTCCTCCCCCCTCCCATTCTCTAGGCCCAGGTGAGCTCAGAAATCAGACCCCATTTCCAGGTACAAACAAGTTGCCTTTTTCAGGACACACCCTCTGGGCTCTAACAAAATCATGAACAAAGCAGCCTGAGATGGTTTTTTGGGTGGTTCCACCTTGAGTAGGAGCACACACCCTAATCC
>CAUYON010056635.1:0-47188 GCA_963573935.1 Arctocebus calabarensis
CTCTGGGATACTGCAAAGGCAGTCCTAAGAGGGAAATTTATAGCACTGCAAGCCTTCCTCAAGAGAACAGAAAGAGAGGAAGTTAACAACTTAATGGGACATCTCAAACAACTGGAAAAGGAAGAACATTCTAACCCCAAAAGAGCAAAAGAAAAGAAATAACCAAAATTAGAGCAGAATTAAATGAAATTGAAAACAAAAGAATTATACAACAGATCAATAAATCAAAAAGTTGGTTTTGTGAAAAGGTCAATAAAATAGATAAACCTGTGGCTAACCTAACCAGGAACAAAAGAGTAAAATCTCTAATTTCATCAATCAGAAATGGTAAAGACAAAATAACAACAGACCCCTCAGAAATTCAAAAAATCCTTAATGAATATTAAAAGAAACTTTACTCTCAGAAATATGAAAATCTGAAGGAAATTGATCAATACTTGGAAGCACACCACCTACCAAGACTTAGCCAGAACAAGTGGAAATGTTGAACAGGCCTATATCAAGTTCTGAAATAGCATCAACTATACAAAATCTCCCTAAAAAGAAAAGCCCGGGACCAGATGGCTTCACGTCAGAATTCTAACAAACCTTTAATGAAGAACTATATTACTAATATAGTAAGTAAGTAACTATATTACTACCTATATTACTAAACCTCTTCCAAAATATAGAAAATGAAGGAATACTACCCAACACATTCTATGAAGCAGACATCACCTTGATCCCTAAACCAGGGAAAGACTCAACAAGAAAAGAAAATTATAGACCAATATCACTAATGAATATTGATGCAAAAATACTCAACAAGATCCTAACAAAAAGAATCCAACAACACATCAAACAAATTACACACCATGACCAAGTGGGCTTTATCCTAGGGTCTCAAGCCTGGTTCAATATACGCAAATCTATAAATGTAATCCAGCACATAAACAAATTAAAAAATAAAGACCATATGATTCTCTCAATTGATGAAGAAAAAGCTTTTGACAATATCCAGCATCCCTTCATGATCAGAACACTTAAGAAAATTTGTATAGAAGGGACATTTCTTGAACTAATAGAGGCCATCTACAGCAAACCCACAGCCAATATCGTTTTGAATGGAGTTAAAGTGAAACCATTTCCACTTATATCAGGAACCAGGCAAGGTTGCCCATTATCTCCTGTGCTCTTTAACATTGTAATGGAAGTTTTAGCCGTTGCAATTAGGGGAAAAAGGTGATCAAGGGTATCCACATAGGGTCAGAAGAGATCAAAGTTTCATTCTTTGCAGATGATATGATTGTATATCTGGAAAACACCAGGGATTCTACTACAAAACTTTTAGAAGTGATCAAGGAATACAGCAATGTCTCAGGCTACAAAATCAACAACCATAAATCTGTAGCCTTTATATATACCAACAATAGCCAAGCTGAAAAATCAGTCAAGGACTCTATTCCTTTCACAGTAGTGCCAAAGAAGTTGAGATATTTGGGAGTCTACCTAACAAAGGATGTGAAAGATCTTTATAAAGAGAACTATGAAACTTTAAAAAAAGAAATAGCCAAAACTTTTAACAAATGGAAAAACATACCATGCTCATGGCTGGGAAGAATCAATATTGTTAAAATGTCTATACTACCCAAAGCAATATATAATTTTAATGCAATTTCTATTAAAACTCCACTGTCATATTTTACAGATCTTGAAAAAATAATATTTCATTTTATATGGAATCAGAAAAAACCTTGAATAACCAAGGCATTACTCAGAAATAAAAACAAAGCAGGAGGAATCATGCTACCAGACCTGAGACTGTATTATAAATTGATAGTGATCAAAACAGGATGGTACTGGCACAAAAACAGAGAGGTAGATGTTTGGAGCAGAATAGAGAACCAAGAGATGAATCCAGCTACTTATTGTTGTTTGATCTTTGACAAGCCAATTAAAAACATTCAGTGGGGAAAAGACTCCCTATTTAACAAATGGTGCTGGGTGAACTGGCTGACGACCTGCAGCAGACTGAAACTGGACCCACACCTCTCACCATTAACTAAGATAGATTCTCACTGGATTAAAGACTTAAACTTAAGCCATGAAACTATAAAAATCCTTGAAGAAAGTGCAGGGAAAACTCTTGAAGGAATCCGCTTGGATGAATATTTTATGAGGAGGACTCCCCAGGCAATTGAAGCAGTATCTAACATACACTACTGGGACCTGATCAAACTAAAAATCTTCTGCACACCCAAGAACATAGTAAATATAGCAAGCAGACAGTCCTCAGAATGTGAGAAAATATTTGCAGGTTATACCTCCAACAAAGGTTTAATAACCAGAATCAACAGAGAACTCAAACGTATTAGCAAGAAAAGAACAAGTGATCCCATCTCAGAGTGGGCAAGGGACCTGAAGAGAAACTTCTCTAAAGAAGACAGGTGCACAGCCTACAGACACATGAAAAAATGCTCACCATCCTTAATCATCAGAGAAATGCAAATCAAAACTGCTTTGAGATATCACCTAACTCCAGTAAGATTAGCCCACAAAACAAAATCCCAAAACTAGAGATGTTGGTGTGGATGTGGAGAAAAGGGAACACTTCTACATTGCTGGTGGGAATGCACACTAACATGTTCCTTTTGGAAGGATGTTTGGAGAATACTTAGAGATCTAAAAATAGACCTGCCATTCAACCCTATAATTCCTTTACTTGGTATATATCCTGAAGACCAAAAATCACATTAGAACAAAGACATCTGTACCAGAATGTTCATTGCAGCCCAATTCATAATTGCTAAGTCATGGAAGAAGCCCAAGTGCCAATCAACCCCTGAATGGATTAATAAATTGTGTTACCTGTATACCATGGAATACTATGCAGCCTTAAAGAAAAATGGAGACTTTATCTCTCTCATGTTTACATGTATGGAACTGGAACATATTCTTCTTAGCAAAGTTTCTCAAGAATGGAAGAAAAAGTATCCAATGTACTCAGCCCTACTATGAAGCTAATTTATAGCTTTCTTATGAAGGCTATAACCCGATTATAGCATAAGAATATGGGGAAAGTGGTGAGGGAGGGGAGGGGAGGGGGAGGATAGGTGGAGGGAGGGTAAAGGGTGGGGCCACACCTATGGTGTATCTTAGATGGGTTCAGACAAAACTTACTAAATGCAGAATACAAATGTCTTCATACAATAACTAAGAAAATGACATGATGGCTATGTCAAACAGTTTGATGATAATGTTTCAGATTGTATATGAAACCAGCACATTGTCCCCCTTGATTGCACTAATGTACTCAGCTATGATTCAACAATAAAAAGATAAAAAAAATTACATTAAAAGAAAATCTTCAAAAATAACAATGGTATTTCCTGTTTGGCTATCTCATTATTTCACATGCGAGTGAGAAGATAGGACGTCCTACAAGTTGGATGGACGCGGGGCCCCCAGATGGATTCTGGATGGATAGTGAGCCTCAAACAACTCAAAAGCATGGACTTTCTCCTATTTCAGTGCTGAGAAATGAAACTTGTTTTCCTTCATGGTTCTTTTATGATGACCAGCACCAGATAGTCAGGAACACAGAGATGACCCACCTGGAAATGGGTTCCTACTGTGCAGGTGCTCGCCTCCAAGGACCATTTTGACCTGCTTATTTTTGCATATTAGTGTATATCATTGAATATTGTGCTTCCTATATAGGCCTAGCCAGTGCCAACATTTATTTCTGCATTTCTGATGAAAACATTAAGCTTTATTCACTATTTAGGCATTTGTTCATGTGAACGCTTACTATGTAAAAAGCATTTTCATAAAAATACTGTAGGCTTCCCAAAGATAAGCAGAAGCTAATGCAGAAGGAAATGTGCAGGCTCTTAACTGAGAGTGCTCAGTTTAGCGTCCCAGAACTGACAATTTCTTTATTCTTCAGTTTCTTTATTTGTAAAAATGGGGATAATCATAGCACCTACTTCTTGATGAAGATGAGATGAATATGCATGGAAAACACCATAACGGCCACATTGTAAGCCCTTGGTCAATGTCAATTGCACTCATTTAATCCGATAAGTTTATGGTATCCATAGCAAGCTATGATTAAAATACAGATTTCCTGCTTTAGGAAGTATTTTAGAGAATCTTCTCATGATTTTTGAATACATATATAGTTTGTTGAGTTGAGGAAACATTATAGATATTTATAAATGCCATAAATTATCATATTCTAAATGTCTAATTCAGATGCCAAACAGAAACTCTGTGTGTTTACAGTAAATTTTGGATCCTGTTTAATTGTTTTACTGATAAATAATCAATTTCTGGAAGCTTTCATTTTTCCTGATTTTACTACCTGCACCATCTTGGTGTCAATTTATCTTAGTGATAGAAATTTTCAGGCAACTAAATCATATTTCAGCATCCAGGTTTGCAAATATTATTGAAGGCTTTTTTGCTTAATAACTTTCTTTAAGTTTTTGTGTAACTGATACAAACCATAAGCTATAGTAGCTATGCCATGCTATAATCAGCTTGCTCTAGGGTCCCTTGCTGACACAATTTGAGACAACAAGAACAGTTATACCATTAACTATTATTTGCAGAAGTTGTATAATGTTAGCTAAAAACACTGATAAGGGAAACTGAGAAATTAGGCTTAAGCATTCAGCCTCACCATTTCTTTAACTGCATTGAGTCTCAATTTCCTCATCAGTAAAATAAGGATAACCATCTCAGCTTCACAGAACTGCATCATGTCAGGCATATATATACCTAGCATGGAGCCCCCATTCAGCATGTAATATTACTGAAAGGCCATTGCTCGCATACTTCTTGGAAATACTATTCTCACTCTCATCATTGTGAAATTATAACTTCTACTTCCAATATGGAAAAGGAGAAAATTCAGATGCCAAACAAAAACTCTTACTACAGTAAAAATGCTGTCTAGTTCTAGAATGTAATGATTCTTCAGGGCTCAGATTGTAGTACCAAGCTCTTGAAAAGTTAAGTCAAGGTCTACTAAGTTGTCATACTTGAGCTTATGGGATTTTTTACTTTCAGGAGAGGAAGCTGTATTAAAATTTTATTCTGTGCATAACAATGAATATGTGTGTGATCTGAGATGAAAAGTTCTAGGGGAGAATATAAAGAAAAGAAAACCTAAATTCTAGATTATATTTCTTGCTATTTCCCAGAATACTCTTTGACCTTGAAAATTTTTCCCATGAGTCAAATGAAGATGACAGTACCCATTAGCTCTTACACATTTCTACCTTTTAAAGAGAAGGGATGCTATCAGGATTAATGAGATGATGTTTGTAAACAGCTTTGAGCTCTTTGGGAGACAGATGTTCTATAAATACAAATTATTAATAAAGTATTTACAATGATGATTGCAGGGAATGTTAACAGTGCTGGGGAAAAGAAGCCATCAATTAAAGGGCACACTCAGTGGGAGGGAAAGTGTGGCTATGGAACAGAAATGCTCCAAAGGTGAAAGTACAATGGGACCATTTGCAATGACACCAAAGAATTGTGTTAGTTGAGGATCTTTCTGGTTATAAGAATGGGAAAATAGCTTAGGACATCTCAATACTAGTGATTGGGTTCACTGAAAGACTGGGAACATCTGATCAAGTCCTACAACTGAAAAGTCAGACCCCAAAGATGGATAACCTCACTCACCCCTGTGTGGAGAAAAGAGCCGCTCTTGACATCTCAGAGGACATCTGTGTCCTTCCCCTTGCTCTGTCCTATTCATTATTGAGTTTTTCTCTCTCCCTTTAATGTCCCAGTAGTATGTTTTCTTCCTTCTGGCCTCTCTGTCTCTTTTAACTTGACTCCTTCCCTGTGGTTTCTTCTGATTCATGGCTTCCCCACCCTCATGGGTTTTGCTTGTGGACTTTTCTCTGTGTAGCTCTTGCCTTTGTCTCTCCTCAGTGGCTCTCTTATGTTTTAACACCCTGAGAGGGAGGATTTGAGCAGTCTACTCAGATTGAGTAGTCACTAAAGGGTATAAGAAACATCTACCAGAAAAAGTTCTCATCCTTAGTTACCTCTCACATCTACTCATGCTCTCTCTCTCTCTCTTTCTTTCTCTCTCTTTTTCTCTCTCTCTTTTTGGTTCCTTTTGCATTAGACACTAATTGTTTCCACATTCAGTTGTGAAATGAGCTGCTGGGGACATTAGACAAGGTACAGAAACCAAATGAAAGAAATTGGCTTTGAACACCTAGCTGAGAAGAAGCTTCAGGGTATCTCTGTTTTCTCTTTTGCACCAATTGTCTACTCATAAATGAGATTGAATGACATAGGATTGAAGTTTAGAACACTGATATTTATTTTTGTAAGCTCTTTAGGTTCTTTATATGTCACATCCTTCAAATATTCAAAAATAAGACTGGATAAATCACCTTGGAACTATTGCTTAATTTGAAGCAAATGTTTGGTAGTTTAAACTCCTTTATGATTTTATTCACCATAAAAGTTTTTTAAGTTTTGTATTTAAATATGCTAATCTTTTTTAGTGGTCCCTGGACTTTATGGCTTTATTTATAAAGATTTTTTTATTCATCAAAATTATAAAAATAGTTTCATTCTTCAATAGAAGAATAGAATCTTCTCTAGTACTTCATATTTCATACTTACTATTTTTACTTTTCGAACTTTAGTCCCTCGTATTACAGTGAGAGAAGCACAACAGTAGGAGGAAATATTAATGTATTACTCCTAGCCTTTGATAGACAATAAAAACATTGAGATTTAAAAGGTATAATTAATGACATTATTATTTTCAACAATATTTAAAACTTCTATCAAACAAATAAGCAATATAATTTTTTCCTTCAGCTCTTATGAAACATATTCAAAATATGTTTCTGCAAAAGGCCACAAGGAAACTCCCATTACATTACTCAAGAGGTTAACATGCTTCCCCCTCTGCAACTCAGGTGCTGTCCTAAGCAAATCTTGGATGAAAGGGTTGATCAGAATTGAAATTGAAGATGATTTAGAAAAATTAAATTTATGATATTGAGGGCTTTTATCATTAAACAAGAATGAAAATTAAACTAGTCAGTGATTCACAAAGAAAAACAGCAACACCCAATTAAACATAAGAACAATAAAAGAGAGGAATAGGGCGGTGCATGTAGCTCAGCAAGTAGGGCGCCGGCCCCATATACTGAGGGTGGTGGGTTCAAACCCGACCCTGGCCGAACTGCATCAATAGCTAGGCATTGTGGCAGGCGCCTGTAGTCCCAGCTACTGGGGAGGCTGAGACAAGAGAATCATCTAAGCCCAGGAGTTGGAGATTGTTGTGAGCTGTGATGCCACAGCACTCTACAGAGGGTGATAGAGTGAGACTCTGTCTCTACAAAAACAAAAGAAAAATGAGAGGAATAAATAATTATAAGAGAAATAGGAAATAGGAAACAGGAATACTATTAAACAAAGTTTAAAATACTTAATTAGGAAAAATGTACTTAAATGTACATTTAAGAAGCAAATCTAAGAATTTTTAAAAGCTGAATAATGAACTAAAGTTTTGGTAAGGCTACTTAAAGATAGAGGAAGAAAAAAATATGAAACCACAAGAAAAATGGCTGGGCACAGAGGTTCACACTTGTAATTCCAGGACTTTGGAAGGCTGAGATGGAAGGATCACTTGAGGCCAGGAGTTCAAGTCTAGCCTGACGAACATAGTGAGACTTCATCTCTTAAAAACAACTATAAAATATAATATATGTGTATATATACACATACATTTTTTGCAAACAATTAAGTTTTCAATCTCATCCTAGAAAAAGTGCTACATACCTCATTGCTGATTATCATAATGGTCACCTTCAAGGTACTTTCTTTTGGAAGCAAATGCTAGAGCCTAGACCGCCCTTCAAAGCAATTTTGGAACTCTTTTTGGAATATCAGAGCTGTCATCATATGAAAGACTGACAATTAAGTTTGCAAACTAAAAACTGCTATATACCTCATTGCTGATTTTCACTACCATGACCTGTGAGGTACTCCCCTTGGCCATCTGGTGATCGCAGTGATTTTTCAGCAATGAGGTATGTAGCATTTTTCTAGGACAAGTTCATGAACTTAATTGTCAAACACCTCCCCTATGTATAACCAAAACATAAAGGAAATATCATTATTTTGACTTGATAGACAATGAACTTAAAATTCTTGAATTAAATGAAAGATCTCCATAGAATGTATAAATGCCCAGTACCAACCTACATGAAGTTGAAAACCTGAATAGATAAACCATAATGACATAATAATTATAAGAGGAAGCAGTGGAATTAAAAAATAGTAAGACGGATCAATGGAACAAAATTAAAAGTCCAGAAATAGACCTAAACAAAGCTTGTATGAAACTGTAATAAATAATGAAGGGGGGAAGTTGCCACAAATAAGTTGGAAAAAGAAAGGATTATTCAGTGAGGTGTGTTGGATGTTTTAATAACCATTTGGAAATAATCAGTCAAAGATATTCTTTCATTATACCTTATGCCAAATAATTTTCTATTATATTAAAAAAATTAAATGTTTTAAAAAAAAGAATTGTAGAAAATACAGGTGAGTATTTATACAATCTTGGGAGAAAAGAGCTGTCTAATTGTGAACAGAGGGCAGAAGCCAAAGGAAAAATGCTATTGAAGTTAACCAGTGTGAATTTAAAAGTTTTGTTTTCAAAACAATCAATTCACTTTAAAGATAACTTGTGAGAATATTAATATTTGCAATTTATGTGTTAAAAAATATGTTGCCATTCTTTTTTTTTTTTTTTTTTTTTTTTAGTTTTTCTCCTTGGGATTTGTAGCATCATAAAAGATGCTGGTGGCTAGGGGTCCTGATTCCCTGAACCCAGTTACCTGGTTCCATCATTTATCTGAACTAATAAGTACATCTGAGGCATGACAGTAAGGAAAGCAAATGAGAGTGGAAACTGAAATCAAACTGGAGCAGCACAGGCAGTGTGGATAGAAAGTAAAAATAACTTACACAAGTTTTGGGGTAATAAAGAGAGATTTTATTTAGGAAGAACAAAGAGGAAGCTGAGAGCACTTCCAAAGAGAGTTGGAAGTGGGTCCCTCTTATGAAGGAGAAAAGTAAGAGAGACTAACCATTCTTAATATTAATATGTATGTTCCTACAAATTTCTAAGAAAAAAATAAGTTCCCTAAAGGAAAAATGGGTTAAAAATTTCTGGAGAATAGATTCAGCTGGCTTATGAAAAAAAAAAACCTCACAGCTCACTAAGAAATGAAAAATCAAAACAGTTAGGATTTTCTACTTTTCAATAGGCAAAGATGAACACAGAACAAAAAAGTGAAATTCTACATTTTACAAGTACAAATTTTTTGAAAAGCAATTGGCAAAATTTACAAATGTTCTTACTGAAGTATTTTTAGGAAAAATGCATTACAAATAGCAAAAATGTATTATGTATCAGTATGTTTATTGCTTCCTACAGGTTGTTTATGGTAGTAAAAGGTAATAAAATACATGATCTAAAACAGTGTATTAAATAAATAATTGGTAATATATCTTTGTAGTAAAATTCCATAGAGCCATTAATGTGATGCAAATAGATTTTTCCTTTTAAGGAATATCTTCCCAATATATAACATAATAGAAAATAAAAGACTTCAAAGAGTGAAATCTCTTTTGTTAGAAATGTATCTATTTTAAAAATCTGAAGTGTTATAACCAAAATATTGACTAGCAGTCCATTTGGGTTAAAGTATATTTTTTATAAGTGATTTTTTTCTTGTTATTTATTTTTTGTGTATTTCCTAGTGTTTACATTAACCATGCCATATATTTTTAAGAAATTAGTATTGACAAAATCAATAGTATTGACTGTTTTGTCATTATTGTCAACTGCATTGTCATAGACAAATATTTTTCCAGTATTTTACTTACAAACTCTCGAACGTATAGAAAATTGAAAAAAATGTTAAATTGGCAGCCCATAAACTCTATATAACTTCAGTAGTTACTCTTTGCCACATTTGCCTCATCTCTCTCTGTCTCTACAATGAACTATTTGTAAGTTGCATGCATCATGGGACCGCCTCTCTAAATACTTCAGCATGTAGCTTCTAAGCAAAGGAATGTTCCTCCAAAGCACTTCCCCCATACAGCCAAAGACAATGGCCAAGTCCAGCAACTCACTGAGACTCCTCTGGGTCTCAACTCTGAAATACTGTCACGTAATCTGTTATTTTTCTGGGGTGATGTGAGTTGGAGCAGGGAAGCTCAGAATTTATTTTTCATAAAGGCCTTCAAATAAATACCCTTTCATATGGTTGGTAGATGTTTTCCTAAAAATTGTGTGTACGCAATGATATGTGCCCTTGGAATTCCATTTCAATTAAAAATCCAGCACATACGTTTTTCCCAATACTCTTTCATTGGTGTTACTTCCTACCTGTTTATTTGCCAATTGCTGTTTTGGGTTTGCTTTTCAAAGAACATTCAGGAATAGCTTATCGAATGTCTTCTGGCTTATTTCCTGAGCCTATGCCTCATTATTTTTATTACCTAAACTTTGTAGAAATTATGTTTTTCTGGGTTTTTTTTTTTTTTTTCCCTGACCAGGTCTTGCTATGTTGCTCTCAGTAGAGTCCCACTCTTCACAGCTCACAGCAACCTCAAACTCTTGGGCTTAAATGATTCTCTTGCCTCAGCAGGCACCCACCACAGTGCCCAGCTATTTGTAGTTGTTGTTGTCATTGTTGTTCAGCAGGCCTGGCCAGGTTTGAACCCACCAACTTTGATGTATGTGACTGGTGCTATAACCACTGTGCTATGGGTGCCAAGAAGAAATTATGTATTTCTTACCAAAATATATTTCAGCTCATGTATTTGTAGAAAAAATTATGTTTATAAAGTTAAAACTTAGTACAACATTTTAAAGTGAACGACATCTGAAATGATCTTAGACTATATCATACATTTAATGGTTAGGATCTGACAATCCTGAGTACAAGAAGAAATTACTGCACATTTGCAACTCTTGGTTAACAACAATGCTAACCTTTTAGGAAATTGGTAGGGGGCTTTGCATTGAAGAATAACAAATTGTATATTTTTTCCCATTTAAAATAAGAACGAATAGCTTGTGATCAGCATTCTTAGGAATAATCTTTTTTTCCTACGTGTGAATTACTTACGTGAATTAAGAGAGGCCTGTGTTTACTGAATTTTAGCTTTTTGCTGACTGAATGTGTAGCCTTCCACACTCAGAACATGTTGATTTTCTTTTGCTTCATTTGTAAAACGAGGACAATATCAACCCCTTCTGAGGATAGATCACATCAGAGTTACAAGTAAATGCCTCAGTGGAAAGGTGATGTAACCATTTCTAATTTTTTTCATTGGTGGGTCATATCTGTAGACTCCATGCATGCAGATTTGAATACCCTGGGAACAGAAACATTACAGCAAGAAAATTGAATAAATAGTCTTACAAATATAATGGGATGCCACTTATTAATAATCTACCAAATGCCAAGAATATCCTTTAGTGGGTTATTATTCATCAGTGTAGAGAGGATAGGGTATGAAAGTCTTGAATAAGCACAATAAAATTCCAAAGAAAATGCACATATAAAAAGTATATTGATGGGTGGGTCAACAGGGAATTTTTAGGGCAGCGAAACCACTCTGTATGATACTACTACAAAGGTAGATACATGTCATTATATATTTACCCAAACCCATAGAACATGCAACACCAAGAGTGAACCTTAATGTAAACTGTGGATAATGGGGTGATAATGACTTGGTGATGGAGGCTTAGTGATTAGAGTTGAGAGTAGGGATGCTGTGTGTGTATGTGTGTGTGTGTGTGTGTGTGCGCAAAGAGGGGTACACAGGAATCCTCTATATCTTATACTCAATTTCTCTGTGAGCCTAAAATTGCTCTAAGAAACAGAATTCATATTTTTTTTTAAAAAAGGAATATGGAACAAAAAGAAACAGAATTCATATTTTTTTGTTTTTTAAAAAAAGGAATATGGAACAAAAAGCTTACTCTCATTTTATTTGTCCTTGTTTTCTGTTTTCTACTGCTTTGTCAAATCTCTAGGTCAAATGCCATAACTTTACACTGCTAAGTCTGGATCCATCTGAAACTTTACTTAAAGCCCTTCTGTCTCCCCCAGAGCAGGGGTAGTTTGGGACTTTGACAACTTGAGTGCATAGAACCAGAGGGGACAGGTGCTTTCACTGGAGATGGCCTCCTGCCTCCCCAAGGCCTGGCTCCTTGTGTGAGTTGGGGCAGAAGGCAAGGCGGGATGGGAGACAGAAGTCTTTGTACTCAGTGGCTGGTAATGTGCCTGCTGTCTGCATGTTAGGCTTTCCAATGTTGGTGCTTTCACATGTAAAAATTCTTTGGAGGATCCTGTAGGGCCTCCTTACTGCACCATTCCTTGACCTTGGTAATCTAAAGTCAGGCAACCTCTCCCTTTGTCTCTCAGCCCCACTACAATCTGTTGCTCAGTCTGTTGCTGTTGGGATCCCCTTGCTCAGTGGGCAGTTCTCATGCAGGGGACTGACAGAAAGACAAAAGTCATCTTCCACAGAGTCCAGTTAAGCCTTGGAAAACTCATGAATCCTTGCCAGTTTAGCAAAAGGTATACATACTGTTCAGTTCTTTGCCATTCCCTGTCATTTCTTTCCAATATCCAGGTTAACAAGCCTGCTGCCTAAACGGACATCCACTCAGTAGTAGAATGTCATTTTTTCTTCTATCATCATTCCAATCTCTATGAGTAACTTTTTTGGAGTTTGCCCCTTACTCAAAGTATGCCAAAAGGATTCAAATGAACAGAGTACTCTCTGCAAGGTCTATGGCTCCAGGCTGGTTATCCTTCCCTCTTCTCCTTGGTTTTCTTATATAGCTTGAAAAGGTGTGCAGGTGAGGAATGTGGGTACCGGCTGGCAAGAGCCAGACCCAATGACCACACTTCAGTAACCTCTGGGTTAATAACCTACCTTACATGTAGGTGCCTCTCTTTGAATTTCTTTAGAGCATGTTACCTTTAGAATGTGACTCATCAGACAACACATTAGCCTAAGACATTCTAAAGAGAGCCAGTTCCAGGGCAGCACCAAAAGTCCTTCTTTGCATCTTGTGTAACTGGTTGTGTTTTGACTTGATCTACTTCCAAAGTTGTAACTGTCTTCTCCTGGTAAAGTTGTCTTAGCATAGCTCCTATGTTTACCTTTGGGGGGGGAGCTTTTTACCTAATTTCTTCCATTACCAAGCACTCACAAAGAGAGAGGTGGCTATCAGATCACTTTAGCCCTGCTAAGTGGTCCAAACTCAAAGCCCCTTCTCTAAGCAGGACTTTCGCTTTCTTACCTGAAAATCACCCAGACAGCTTTATGGATACTTACTTACTTCTAGGAGCCTTTCCAGAATCTGTAAAGTCATTTATAGTAGCCTGCAAGAATTGTGAGGAACCGCCCCCACATGCGCACACTTTACTTTGGAGGTAAGAGGGATGAAACCTGACCATGGAGGTCCCCTCCTGACCATCAATTCCCCTCCCTGAAGACTCTAAGGATTCTCTCTCCAGTCTCTTCCTCAGTTTATTAGGGGATTGAGGTAGTAGCCATAAGAACTTACATCAAGTCCCCCTTTATAAACCTCAGAAACATTGTCCTGCTGAATTCTGGGATCCTTTCTTTAAAATGTGGGATCCTTGATGCTTTTTTGATCTCAGCTCTGGTCTCAGATCACTGATTCTCAGTCAACATGCAAAGTTCCTGTCAATACCTTTTTGTTTACATTCAGAATTAGAAAGTCATGATTCCTATACCAAAATCATGTTTCTTTTCCACATTTTTTCCATTGGGGTTTGATATTTAACCATATGGGGATTGATTTTGATAAAAGGGAGGATAAATAAATACAGAGTATATTGCTAATGTGTCACCATCTTTCTTACTGTTGTTGCTGGGTGATTTCATTTTTAACATGGCTTCAAAATCTCAATGGCAAACATGTCCTGAGTAGGTGTAAGAAAAGAGAGACATTGGGAGTGATGAAGGAAGATATATTCTGTCAACTCCATGAAAATAAAACAAGTGTTATCATGACGTTTTTAGTAATGTAATCTTATTTAATCCTCTTGAGTAACACTAAACCAAACGGCAAAAACTCACCTAATTCTCTCACGTGTTCACCATTCACTTAGTCATCAATTAATCATCTAAGTCTTGGTTGACTTCATGTAACTCACTTCCTTGTCTGAGCAGGAATTGTCCCAGGAGCCTGGTCCTACTGCTCTCTGCCCCTTCAGTATTATGGATGCAGTGAGTGCCTCTCTGCTAGAGGCAGGCAGAGATGGCCCAGTGAACAGACCCTGCCTAGTTAAGGATTTTTCTTACCGCTGTGTAGCTCTGTGGCCTAGGACAGTGGTCCCCAACCTTTGTGGCACAAGGTTGAATTTTATGGAATAAAATTTTTCACAAACCAGATTATAAGAGAACGGAGGATAAGAGAGGAGGCAGAGCTCATGGGTGATGCTGTGAGACCTAGTTCCTAAGAGGCCAAGCACTGGCACCAGTTAGCAGCCTAGGGGTTGAGGACCCCAGGTGTCTCTATCCTTATCAAGCCTGTTTCTTCCTTTGTAAAATTAGTTAATGGGTTAGATTAAAAGTTTCTCCATACTGAACAATACTATGGATATCACACTTCTAAAAAATGTAATTCTTGCCAAATATTATAAAGGGCCTAAGCAGAGATCCCTCTTTCACAAACAAAAGAGCATATTACCTATTATAATATGTAATTACATTGTCATCTAGCACCTGTTGGCATTCCTTGTGGTTGGAGCACTCCATTCTCTGCCTTTGTCTCAGCCTTTGTCACAGAGACCATCGCCTTTTCTTCTTCTGTCTCCTATATAGACACATTATTGGATTTAGGGGTTCACATTATTGGTCTCATCAAGAGTTTTTTTTTTGTTTGTTTGTTTTTTTGAGACAGAGTCTCACTTTGTCACTCTGGGTAGAGTGCCGGGGCATCATAGCTCTCAGCAACCTCAAACTCTTGGGCTTAAGTGATCCTCTTGCCTCAGCCTCCTAATTAGCTGAGACTATAGCACCCACCACAGAGCCCTGCTATTTTTTAGAGATCTCTTTTCCTTCAAAGACCCGTTTTCCTGTCAAGTCACATTCCCAGGATGTAGGTAAATATGTCTTTTCTGGAGGGAGGAGAAGAGAATCATTCTACCCACTACACTCCTGTATTCCAGATCCTTTAACATGAGCAGGAATGAAAGATATTGAAGTAAGTAATCAAATCTGTATGGTAAGAGCTAGAAAACAAGCCTGGTAAAAATGATATAGGGACATGGAGGAGGAGTAGACAATTGGGGTGAGGGGATGAGCATGGCAGGAAACTGCATAGAGAATGGCAGTTTAGGCTAATATAGGAAGATTCATTTGGGCCCTTGATGAAGGCTATTAAAACAAACAAGCAAAAACAAAATGGTTGGTTTTACATATGGTAGTTTTAATGTGACAGGTGAGCCAAGTGAATTAGCATTGGACATTAGAGAATCGTAGGGGCATGGCGTGGTGTCTCACACCTATAATCTTAGCACTCTAGGAGGCAGAGGTGGAGGTAGGTGGATTATCTGAGCTCAGGAGTTTGAGACCAGATGGCACAAGAGTGAAACCCCATCTCTACTAAAAACAGAAAAACTAGCTGGGCTTTGGGGCAGGTGCCTGCAGTCCCAGTCAATTGGGAGGCTGAGGCAAAAGGATCCCCTGAGCCCAAGAGTTTGAGGTTGCTGTGAACTATGACACCATGGCACTCTACCTAGTATGACAGAGACTCTATCTTAAAGAAAAAGAAAAAGAAAAAAAGAGAGAATAGTAGAGACTGTGGCAAACCAGAGACAAATACCTGAATTGGGAGAATTGGGGCTATGACCAAATCTAAAGGGGACTAAAGGACCATACTTTCACACTCTCCATTGAAATTTGACCAGATTCCCCCTGCCCACCATGATGAACTTGGGTGAACTGGCATTCCTTTTGTTCAATGAGTTCCTGAGACCCATCTCTAAATACATTAAATCATCCCTTCATTTCTAGTTCTAGGCAAATTCAACCTCTCTTGATTTCTCCTCTGGAATATTCTGGCACTTCTACTCCTTCCTCCTCTCCCTTCCCTGCACCCAGCTTACAGTGTCCAATCTATCTTCTCTACCCATTTATCTTTCTTCAACTAAGTCATGTTCTACCATTAGCTCCAAATTGCATTTACTTGTTTCCACATTGGTTCTCCTTTCTAGTTAGAAAGCTCCACAAGGGCAGAGACCTCCTTATGTTCTTTCCTAGTCTTCCCCTCTTCCCAACGTCTATCACATGAGGGTAGTCAGTAAATAAACGAACTAGAAAGGAAATGCTAGTTCATTGCATTAGAGTCCAGTTTTATGGAGGCAAGGACATAAACTCCCAGCCCCAAATTTATCTTCTAGTGTCAAGGGTGAAGTGTTTTAGTGAACGATTATCCTCACCGGTATTTGGCAAGCATGTACAGGGCTGTAGAAAGAACCAATTTCTTTGTCAAGACTTCCCTAATCTCTCTTGCTTCTGCTGCACAGATATTGCTCCTATTTTCTTGGCTGTCAATCTAGCAAGATCTGAAGGGGGCAATGTTACATCACCTCCATGGAAGACCACCCAACTGCATGTAGGTCATGACAGTCCAGCTCATAAGGCAGTGTGGGCGGGTAGATGAGCCAAACTCCAACATTTGATGAGCGTAGCTGCTTTTCTCATCCTGCTCAGTCACTGTGTCAGAGACCACAAACTCAAATGCCCCATCAGTGGGTGAAGAGGGCTGGTGTTAGACATGAGAGAATGGTGAGGAGTGCAGCAAACTGGAGAGCAATGGCACTAATGGGATGCCAGCTCTGGCCAGTGATTGCTAGTCGAAAATGTGTCTGGTGCTGGCATGTTGTCAGAGTTCAAGTGTTTCAAGGAAAGATAAAAATCTGGATTTTTTTGGTGCCATTTCTAGATTTTAAAATCACCACATGGATAGAAAATTAAGTAGATGGCTTTTTTTGCAACTTCCAGAGAAAAAGGTGCCGGTAATTTCCCTTCGTCTTATGTAGTATTCTTAGAACCTTATAAAAACATAGGAGGGTTTTAAATCCTGAATTGGAATGTCTCCTGAAATGTTTTTTCCCCTTTCAAAATTGAAGTTTCATAAAATGACCACTTGAAAAAAAAAATCTGAAAATGAAGCTTAACAGTCAATCAGAATCTTCTCACTTAAACCTCAGTATCATATCCAGGAAATTTGAAGAACAGGTTCAGAAGGTAATTTTTCTTTAATTTTTAACTAAAATAGTGTTGCTCTCAATGAAAGAAATGGACTAATGTTGGCTCTGTTGAATTTTTCCTGGTGTTGCCAGAGTGAGAACATGATCTAAATGTCTCTTTAGCTATCAGGGGCTCCCCGAAGGGTAAATTCCAACTCCCCTCAATAAAATCTTGGCACACACTTCCCTGGGGTAGAGGCTTTATTTTCTCAGGCAGCTCCCCATCTATCATGACCCAGTTGTTGGAACTGGACCCAGTACTATAAACACACATATCTGTACATCTATGCAACTTAGTCCTTTTTACTTCAGGGATTTTGCTGTCACCTAAAGCTCATTCACAAACTTAAGTCAGGAACTTAAGAGTAAAACCATAATTGAGCAGATAGGAAGTGGCCACCATTCCAGTGTGCTGGGCACCATGCTAAGTATATTACATGCTTTTCTCATTTAATCCTCAGAAAAATATTCTCATGGGAAACCACCTTGTAGATAAGAAAACGTGTGTGTGTGTTTGTATATATAAAATAAAATAGGAAAGATAGATGACTTATGTCAGCAAAGGCATTAGCTAGCTGTATTACAGTGTCAAATCGGGAGTCAAAGTTTTACTTTCAGACAAAACTGAGTTTTAGAGCTGCCTCTTCCAAGTTACTTGACTTCAGTTCTTTCATCATGGGCCCTAGTAAGTGTCTTGCATATAATGAGGTAAGTACAATGGGTAGAAATTTGCAAATGCCATGCTTGGGTACAGAAATATCGAGGAATTTTTATTCCTCCCAGATTAGGATAAATTTGACTCTTCCTTATACTTTGAGTACTTAACAGAAAATTCACTGCCTATAATTGAGATTTTCTTCTTTGGCCCTGGTTTACACAGATGTCAAGTACATTTTATTTGAGCAAATGAGATACTTTACAGTTTTTGACCAGGGCTGGGTTTGAACCCACCACCTCCAGTATATGGGGCTGGCGCCCTACTCCTTTCAGTCACAGGCACTGCCCTATACTTTATATGGTAGTGTACCATCACCAGAAACATCGCGCAAATTGTTTTTTTTTTTTGAGACTTAGTCTCACTTTGTCACCTTCAGTAGGGTTCCCTGGCATCTTAGGAAACTCAAACTCTTGGGCTCAAGTAATCCTCTTGCCTCAGCCACCCAAGTAGCTGGGACTACAAGTGCTCACCATGATGCCCAGCTATTTCTAAAGATGGGGTCTTGCTCTTGCTCAGGCTGGTCTGGACCTCTTGAGCTCGAGCAATTCAGCCACCTTGGCCTTCCAGAGTACAAGGATTACAGGCATGAGCCACCTTGCCCCGCCCACATCATGCAAATTGTAAGAAAACTAACTCAGTACTAGCTTCTCTAAAAGTGGCTATAGCTTTTAAGGAAGTAATTTGAGTTTAAATTTGTGAACTTGGATGGAGAAAGTCCTGACTTCCACACTGTAATTTTCATAGTTTTGGTTGTAGCTTCTAAGTGAGCAATAGTTAAGATCTGGCATTTCCATGGTTATCTATTCTTCAGCACCTCAGATGGTTTATATTCTCCCATTTTCTGAGAAACCTCCATGATTTGTCACCATGAAGGAGTCCTTCACGGACAGGTACATTTTCCTGTTTCTATTGTTTGGATCCTTCTTAACACTTACGGCCTTATCTTGCTTTCAGGTTGCTATTGAGTTGTTCTGTTTCCAAAGCATTTAAAGGTTTTAACATATTTTTCTGCTTTTTCAATTTGATGTGATAGTCTTATTGATTCATCTTCACATTTTATACAGTATAAAATACTTACTTGAACCTAATGTTGTTTGGTGTTTGGGACCAGATGCCAGGTCTCTGTGTCCCTAGGTTCTTGGTTGCCAGTATGGAAGAATAGTTACTGGACCCGGCGCCTGTGGCTCAATGGGCTAAGGCAACTGCTGCGTACACCTGAGCTGGTGGGTTCGAATCCAGCCCGGGCCCGCCAAACAACAATGATGGCTGCAACCAAAAAATAGCCAGGTGTTGTGGCGGGCGCCTATAGTTCCAGCTACTTGGGAGGTGGAGACATGAGACTCACTTGAGCCCAGGAATTGGAGGTTGCTGTGAGCTGTGATGTCACAGCACTCTACCCAGGGTGACAGCTTGAGGCTCTGTCTCAAAAAAAAAAAAAGAAGAATAGTTACTGGTACCAAGTTGATGGGGAAAGGAGCGAGTGAGCAGGTGCAAGCAGGCAAAGTGTCCAAGTTCATTAAAGCACAACACATTCCAGAGAAGGACCGGGTCAGCCCCAGGGGTGGAGAGGCCCTAAGTTTAACAAGATTTCTCCTATTATGCTGACTCCCTAATTTTATGTTAAGTGTGTGGGGGGGGGTGGAATATTCACAGTTTTTCTTGGAAAAGGGTAGAGAATTCCTGGAATGGGGAGCCTTCCCCTTTTCTAGTCCTGTAAGGCAATTTCCGGGGATTGTCATGGTATTTGTAAACTGTCATGGTGCTGGTGGGTGTTATTTTTACTATGTGAATGAGGTAGGTCATTTACGCACACTGTTACCTAAACCCTGCACATGCATCAAAGACCCTCCATCAAGACTTTGATAACATTTCCACTTTGTGATTTCTCTGTATCTTTTTGGTTGATCAGTCCTTGGAAGTCTATTGTTGACTATTGTACAGTCTATTGTAGAACAAACATCTGTTCTGTCCTTCAGGAACCCCCTGACTTGTCATTTATCCTTTCTTGGGAGTCTCCTTCTGGCCAATTTGTTCTTCCCAGCAGACAAAGCATCTCCTGGCATCATCTGCCTCCCCACAGGCACCCCTAGACAAAGCATCTGTTCCCTTTTCTCCTTGTCCCTACCTAACAAGATCTTGGTATAACAATGTAAGATACTCATCACCAGCTATCTCAATGAGTTTACAAAACTGGATATATATATATAAACACCATATATATAATGGTGTCTACCATTTATCGCTGCCATTCTGTTGTTATCGCTGAGGTGTCCTGCCCCAACACACCCAAGAGCCACTTGCCAAGAGCTACCTCCAGCATGATTTGTCCATCTATTTCCCCCCTAGATTTGACATCTGCTGTGAGTGGCTTCTTTTGACTAGCTATGGACAGCAAACCCTGTACTTTCTCTTTTTTTGGAAAAAACTGGGTTGAATTGTTTTTATTTATTTATTTATTTAAATTCAAATTCATATATAAACAATTATGCGCTCATACAAACGATAAAACACTGTACTTTCAAACCTGTTTGTGCTACAACGTGGTTAAGAGATGGTGTGGCATTAGTCAAGGCATCAGCTGAAATGGCTCACATTGTATTAGTCTCTTTGTAGAAATAGATTAGTAATTGAAGTCCTATACATTTGCATTAGTTGCTTTTTTCGCTTTGTTTTGTTTTCATAGTAAGCCAGAGAATTTGTTCCATAAAGAAATTGTGCATGCCTTCATTATCAAGCTTTAGGGGAGGTAGTACTATTCTAATAATGTGTATGCGAGGGTGTCTGTGAATGTGTGTTTCTCATGTTCCTGAATAATAAAATGCAAAGGAGATGACCCATTGATTCTCATTTCCTTTATTTAGTTATCTTTGCTTTAAAAATAACATGATAAGGAATGTCTTGTAAAAGAGAGCATTCTATTTGCCTTCAAGTACCTTGCTGTAGAATTAGGAAAGAGGATAAAAATAAGATTATATGCTCAATTAATGTAAATAAATTGAGGGCTAGTGTCAAACTAGCATGAATTTAGACTTGTTAAATGACGAAACTCTTAAAAACAAACTACTGTCAATTTCTAGATACAAAGTAGGTCATACTATAGTATAGTAGGGATGAGTAATTTCACACCTTCATTATTCTTTTTATGGCACAACCAAAGAATGAGGGGATAGGGTAATTTGATGCTACCCTGTCATAGTCTTTTGTTCTTACGCAAAGAACACAAACTGAGTGGAAAAAGAATCCAAATTTTCTACCAGTGAAATAGAAAAGCATGATAAAAAGCTTCAGAATATATATCAAAAACATGGCAGTAAATTATTATTTTTACATGGTACAAAAAAGCAATCTTTGTATTTTAGAAAGGATCACAGCCCCAAGGTTTGATTGATGTCATAGCCACACTACATACTTCCTTATATCCCACCCCCAATAACACACACACACACACACACACACACACAACTCTTACAGCACATTGGATAAGTAGGTCATTGCATTTATCCTCCAACCTTAAAACTTTCCACGGCAGCAGACCGATGCTTTTGGAGAAAACGGAATCAGTTTTTTCTATAAGTTACATGCTTCCAAATCACCTCTTCTCTTCAAATAGAAATACTATGGGTATTGGAAAATTGTCAGCAAAATTTCCCCGAAGCTAAACAATTTAAGTTAAAACTCCATGCCCTTCAATTTGTTCAGATTTCTTGTCTCCTATCGTTAAACTGAAGGGGGAAGAGTGTTCGGTGAAATGTCTACTCAGTGATTCTATCAATTTAGTGCAGGATCAAACAAGAGAATGAATCATGCAATAAGCTTCATACACTGGAAAATGGGTCATCTTTCCGTAAGCAGTGAGATGTCTGGAGCCAAACCAGGTTGAAAATGTCATTTAAGTAGATTCTTTTAACTTGTGCCTGAAAAAAAAAAAGTCACTGACAACTATTTGTCTTCTCAAAGACACTACTTTCAAATACCTTATCCCGCAAGCTGAAGAATATATTTAATTCCAGAGAAAAGCCTTTCAGCACCCTGAGAAATCCTTTTTGTTCAAAACTAATCAATTTTTGCTTTGTGCACAAAAGTAAAATACTTTGTCAAACTCTCTACAGAAATCCTTTTAGCTATCTTAAAAAATACATTTGGTGCAGCCCTGGCTGATTTCTGTTATATGGGCAAAAATTTACTTTGTCAAATTATATTCTTCGGAAAGCCTTTCAGCTGACTTAAAAATCCATTTTGTGCAAAACAATGACCATGCATCAGCTCAGAGTGATTGCACAGTAGTTACTTAGCCTGGCAAATGGCAGCAAAATGTCAGCTGAAATGAAAGACACACAGCCCAGGGTTTATCAGGGAAAGTGCAGATGATTCATGTAACATCATAAATAAATAATGCCGACTTTGTGTTCAGGAAGGTTTAACAGCCAGGGTCCTTTTACCAACCATAGTACATTTCAAAGCACTAGTAATGGGGGCCTTACCCGGTAGTGGTGACATGTGCTAAGATAAGGTACACTGTCTTTAACACTCTCATATTCAAGGTCAGCAAACCCTCTATTCATGGGTGAAAAAGAAAAAAAATCTTATGATAGGGTAGAAATTAAAGTATCATCCGAGTAATAATAGTCACAAAGGGAATAAAATTTCTCAATCTGATACCCACAACAGCTACATCCTTCTTCACTACTTTTGTACCTTTGTTGGCTAAGCTCTGATAGAAGGAGTAACACAGAGGGAAAAAAAAGATTGGAAATGTAGCAATGCGTGGCAGATATAGAGATAGAGATCTTGTCTTGGCTCATGAAATACTAGTTTCTAATAATATCAGAACATTCCTTAGCTGTTTCTTGAGAGTAGTTGCACAGGGCCCCATGCTCAGAGAGCCCCATGTTTGCTCTAATACTCTGCTGTCATCACCTTGAGATTCATGACATGGGGTCTGGCATGTCTCATGTTGTCAAAGGGCCATGAAAGTCATGTAACTGGCCACAATCAAGGACAGTCAGGTCAGCGTTGCAACTTTTATGGATTCTAGGCAGCTTTGTTTCATGGACTTCTTCCTCCACAAAATCATATCAAAGTTACATTATAACTGCAAAAAGCTGACTATATAGATATCTTTGAACTAAAACCTCATTTATTTTTCCAATTTTAAAAGAAATTAAAACATTTTCATGAGTCCTAATGCTATTATGAGGACTTGTACTGTGGCTACTCTGCCTTGTGGAGAATTTGGCCCTGGGGCCCAGTGGGTGAAGAAGGGAAGCCAGCAGTCCATCGCTAGCACTGCCACCAAGCTGACATGTGCTGGTCAGACATGAATGCTCCTGATGTCAGCCTTCTCAGGGAAAGATGAGGCCACACTCTCTGTTCCCATGTGCCGGCTGGTTCAGAGCATGTGACCTTTGCTGCAATTAACAACCCAATAAGGAGCCTGGTTCATCCCGGAGAAGCCACCAAAGTCCACAGTATTTTCGATACAAATCGGAAGGTATTTTAAAAGTTCCAAATCAGAATTTTATTTGCTCAGAGATGATTCAGTTTTTATCATACACGTTGACCTCACTCTGCTATCTCAGTCAGATGGAAAACAGAGGCCCTAAGTAAAATGAGCGAGTGTTCAGACACTCTCTGCATCTATGCCCTATATGCTCAGACAGTCTCTGCATCTATGCCCTATATCCTCAGACAGTCTCTGCATCTATGACCTATATGCTCAGACACTCTCTGTATCTATGCCTTATATGCTCATTTATTTCCATATGTCTTTTAATTCCACCCAAGGGGGCTGGTGACCTCCATTCCCTCCTCTAAAAACTCAGGGAAATCTCCTGTAGACTCTGACGGGGGCTGCTCCTCTAGGGGTCAAACTCTGTGTTTTGTGTGTTTCACGTTTCTTCTTCCCTGCCCTCCCAAAGCTTTCAGGCCAGGTGTCTCCCATATCTTCCCGTATACTGTGTGGAACGACGAATGATTAGTTTGATAGAACTTAAAAATTGTCCTCTCTCAGTTTACTCAGCCCTGGGTGTACATCATTTTACCACAGAGTAGAAAATATCGGATATTCAGGCTTCCCCCTTAACCTTAATCAATCCAGATCTCCAGGGAAGGTGGCTGAGCATTTATTTGTGTTTTTACCAAATCAGCCAGATAATACTAAAATTTGAGTTGGCAACCTACCTACTCTTTCAACTGACACACATACAGGAATCACTTTTACCGCATTCTTGATCTCACTTTGCTGGGTATTTGGGAGAAAGACATAAGAAATGAATAGAAGTCAAACATGATCACCCTTATGGGAGATATCCATATAATAAAATATTATCTTCTATCTTTTTGTCTGATGCTATATCACACATGGGACCATGGGATGGATTTTTACTGAATTTGAAAAGTATATTTGGGAGGGTCAATTAAGGCATAGCCTTCATGGCACATGCATAATTGATTTCATGAGCCTCTGGGAGAATCTCAAGTAGATCAGCACATTTGCAGAGTGGCCGAACTGAGGTGCAGAGTGAGAGACCTGTGTGATTGCCTTAGGGAGGACATGGAATACATTCTAAAATACGGTGGACAGAGAAGACCGAAAATGAATTCAAATATGAGCTTTAAATCAAAAGCCAGGAGGGAGAAATTCTGAATTGCAGCCATTGATTTGCGATTGAGCTGCTTCTCACAGAGCAATGTTGTGTAGTTTTGCTTCAGGTGTAATGTTAGACGCCCAATAAATGTTTATAGTAGGTGCTTAATCAGTGCTGATTGCTTGGATAAATCATGGGGGGTAGGCTTCTTGAGTTAAGACATCTACAATTACATCTTCTTTGTCCAATAATTACCATTTTGATTTGCTCCCCAAATTGAGAGACTTCATAGTACCACTTATACATTTCACATTCATCATTTTCAAAATATGAATTAAGCACAAGTTTTCCCTCTTTTTCCAGTTTCCTCTGGACATTCTATGTTGGAATTTGAATTTAAGACGTTTCAAAGAACGTGTTATGTTACCTAAACTTTGCTGTACAGTGTGAGTTCATTATTGCCATATTCTTCAGGATGCTCCTAAGTTCAAACACTGGAAGAGTTTTCCTGGTAAAAAATATTTTGAACACCACTTAAAATGCCAAGATTAATTGCTGAAGCCTGGCTGCCCTGAGAACACTCTTTGTTTTGTATTGGAACTGCTGGCTCCATGAAGAAAAGTCTATAGATTGGAGCCTGCCTCCAGGGGACCGTGGCAGTCTCTTGTGTGGCTTGAAGAGAGAAGGAATTTAGAACCTAATTTATCAAGTTAATATTCCAAGAGTAGCTCACTTTACAAACCTCTATCTCCTAGGTCAAGGTCTCAAATTCCTAACCCTGTTGTCCAGGATACCCTTGCAAGTGCAAACATCATTTCTTTTGTGGTTATTCTTAATAATTACAATCTCTCAGGAAACTCCAGTGACCTCGGTATGGCCCAGAACTTTTCTTTCCCCACTCTTCTGCTGTTTCCTATTGTATCTCAGTGGGGAGGTCCCATTGTATTTTTCGATTCTCACTTTAACAAAGCCTCTGGTTTTGCAGATCCCTCAAAATCGAAAACTGGCTATAGTCATCCAAAACACCCTAGATTTTCACAATTATCTGCTTATATGTATACAATGTAGAACAAACATTCTGCAGTTATTATTCATGTCCAATTCACTTTCAAGTTTAGAATTTTTTTTTTGCCTAATTCCCAGATCTCTACTTAGTTCAAATGAAAGCGTACCATGCATTTATAGCATATGTAAGTTACATGTTCACTCTCCTTATTGTTCAAAAGGATATGCTAGTGAATTTTTTTTTTTATCAGTGTGTATGTTTTAGCAGAGAACAGAGAAAGAACATATTTTGGAAGCAAGGAAGAATTTCCAAACGTGTGCTTTCCTAAAGGTGGTTTGGAATATGGTATTAGGTCTTTCAATTTTACTGGGCTTTGCCAGAAATAAATCACACCTTTAGTCATGGTCTGTATCTCTACAATAGTGTTATATGTTTAAGTGTGAGTGCATTTGATTTATTTTTCCTGAGTCCACACAAATTATTCCACCCTATTAGTATTTATGTCAGCTAGGTTGGAGAATATTTTATACCTGGGCCCCACACTCTTTTTAGATTCCAATTTTATTGTGGGTCTGTTAAAAGGTCACTTTAACCTCTCTGCAAAATGAAGAGCATAAAGACATAGAGCTTTTCTGTCATTTTACTGATACATGTCAGTAAACATTCAGCTGGGCTTGTGCTGTAATAAGTTTGTGAAAGAAAAGCTGTCTAGATACAAAGGATGACATGATGAATAATCAAAATAATTCTGCGCTTCAGACCTAATCCTATAGGAAGCGTTATGATGGAGAGTCCTGGGCAAAAATCACATAATTTCAACGTAGAAGACCATTTCTGCTGGGTTTGCCTCTTTCTCCATGATACCACGCTGAGTAATGTCCGCTCCCTCTGGAGGCCCTCGGGTTACAGCCAAACATTGATTATTTGTCAGATAATGCTATCAGACTTACAAAGACATGCACAGTGATCCTGCAAGGAAATAAATGACTCCAGCATTCTTTGGGGGGTCGGGGGAGAAAGCACAAAAGGAGTCAATGCAATAAGAGCTCTAAGAGTTTACAACGGGTCAGATGTCAGCTATGTTTAAATAAAATTTCAAGCCTGTTACCAAGATTATTAAAATTCATTTTCTCTGCCTAACTCAACATGGTTTTTTGTGCTTCAGAGTAGGAATAGTAGAAACTTCAAATTTGTTGTCCCCCATGCCAAGTGCTTTAGCTATGTTATTTATTTAATTCTCTAGCAACTATGCCAGATAGAATGGTCTTATATAATGCAGAGAGAAAAAATGAGATCTGGAGAGATTCAAGGTCACATGTAAGTAAGAAGTTTGTTGTCTGCACGATCCAGGATTAATTATCAAAAATCGTACTTATATAAGCTTATAGAAAATTGTTGCTCATTTGTGCCCTTTTCAGAATATTTGGTACTAACCAGAATGAAGTTCCAAGTACATTTTTTTCTTTCTTTCTTTTTTTTTTTTTTTTGTTCGTGGGAAGATACAGTGGCACATAGGATTGGAGGAACTTGGTTCTCTGGTACTATGAAAGATTTCCATATGTTGCAGGCATTTGGTTCTTGGTTTCTTGGGTACCTGTATCCCCAAGACCTTTTCCTGTGTTTATGCTTGTTGCCAAAGCACCTGTCAGCTGTCCTTTGCTGTTCTGAGGCTCTGCCTTCTTTTTAAGGGATTACCATCACATGACAAGTCTGAGGCATGAGGAACTTCTATGTCCCTGGTCACAGCTGGGGTGGGTCCTTCTCTACATTTACATGAGATTAAGAAAGGTTGTAATGTTCTGTGAAAAAAATAAAAATAATGGCCTTTTAAAGTTAAATGATAAATGAATGAATAGCAAGCAGGAGTGTCTGTTTATGGCAGAGTCTTTACTCTTCAAAAGGTAGAGAAGTTTCCTCCTGGGGAAGCCGGGTAAAGGGAGCATCCCAGCTCCACCCCCGGTACTGATGGAAGCGGAGAACAAGGAGACTTATTTCCCTCCGAGCGTTAACAGGCTGCCTTTTCGGCTGTGCACTTCATGTTCACTTGCTTTAACAAGATTTACTCAGTCCTAACTCACTTATTAAATGCTTCAAAAGCATTTTAAGGCAAGGATCTTCAAAAGCAAAATGCATGTCTCTGCTGTCATTCTGACGCCTACTGCATGGAGTTCACTGATTTAAATATGTGTGCCGGAGTTCAAAAGAAACCATTCGATCTCGAATTTTCCTACTTCTGATTCCTGCTCTATTGCTGGGATTCCTTTTATTGAATCACCCTCCTCCAAATTCTATTAAAACAACGATTTCACTGAGCTAAATTTGAGAGTTCATAAATGTCGGATTTTTCAATGCGGGGAGGGGAGGGACATGGGTGTGGCCATAGAAGAATCTGGAAAGGGATACTGCAAAGGTGTGCAAAGGGTTACATCTTCCCAGTAGCCCCTTCAACAGTGTTTAGGGTTGGCAGAAATTAACTCCCGTGAACAACAATCTGTAAATAACAACTCTGAAGTGCAAGGGTAATGAAGCCAATGAAAAAACATTTCTCTGAAGAAAAGCACTCACTAAGCTCATTCGAACACTTGGCTGTCAGAATCAGCACATTAGAAAACCCTATCCTGAGTTCTATTTGACTTTCCATCAGAGAAACAGATGAGAGAATTTGTGTGCCCTAAAAGATTTTTAAAATATCGATTTGAGGAAATAGACGGTAATAAAGAGGATTATCCCAAGAAAAGAGAATTGGCTTTTTCTTGGCAGCTCCCACGGAAGTTTCACGTTACTGTTGGAAGAAGTGTTTTCTGGAGATGAAATAGTGTGTAGACAGTGGAAAGGGAAAGGCCTCGCACGGGGACAATTTGCGTACATGTAGCTCTATTAATATCATTAGGCAGGAAAACCAGGGCCGCGATGGCTGAGCGCTGGAGATGCGATCCCCAGCGTTTTATCTCCTGTTGCCAAGGACTACATGATGAACTCTGTGGTGACCCAAATTTATTACGGAATCCTGCTCCTTGCTGCTGTCTCAAGCACTCGGTTGCAATTACAGCTCATTAGGTGGAGGAACAAATCTCAAGGGGAAATGTCTAGTCTTTTAATCAAGTAGGAGAAAAGTCAGGGTGCATAAAAATCACCCTATGAGAGATATGTGTATGTGTGTATGTGTGCGCGCATGTGTGTACACACACAGGATCCGTACACACACACGTACAGGGTGGCCATAAAGTTCGTGATTGCACATGAACTTTATGCCACCCTGCATATTTATCCCATCTGTACACGTCTATCCCTCTATCTGGCAACCATCTTAATTTTGCTTAGGAGATGCTTGTACTATATAGGGGAGTCACAAATGTACAGCTCCCTCATCTGATCTTCTCTATGCCAGGATCCAGTTATACAATACTGTGTTCTCAGTGTTCAAGAACTTAGAAGCTGAGGGAGAGTACACAAAATAAACTCAGCACTTGGACCAATAACTGATTATAAGATATTTTTACGGCTCGGCACTTGTGGCTCAACGGGCTAAGGCACCAGCCACATACATCTGAGCTGGCGGGTTCGAATCCAGCCCCGGCCCGCCAAACAACAATGACGGCTGCAACCAAAAAATGGCCGGACGTTGTGGTGGGTGCTTGTAGTCCCAGCTACTTGGGAAGCAGAGGCAAGAGACTCGCTTGAGCCCAGGAATTGGAGGTTGCTGTGAGCTGTGATGTCACAGAACTCTATCCAGGGTGACAGCTTGAAGCTCTGTCTCAAAAAAAAAAGATATTTTTACATGTCTTCATTTTCCCAAGAAATAGTTCTTTATCAGCTTGATGCTTAAAAAAACAATAGGGCTTTTCAGCCCAGAAATGTGATTGCTTGAGGACGACCTAACAACGTCATTTCGAGAGCTGTTATGTCAGTATTTAGAGGGAACAGGAAGGCTCTGGCTACAAGGATGCTGAATCTGATAAGTCATTGATTAGTTGGAATGGATGGGAGGAGAGCTTACATAAACAGGCTTAGGAGACACTATTAACATGTTTTGTAGGAGAAACAAGCAATTGTTTTATACAATTCTCTGAAAAATCTTCCAAGGGCGATTTAAGAATTATAAATTCAAATCACAAATAAATCAGTGCAGCTTCTATACTAAGAAACTATAAAATAAGGGGCAGAGGAAAGGAAATAAAAAGGAAGTGAAAGGGGAAAAGGGAAGAGTAGAAGGAAGCTACAGGTTAAGTCTGGACTCACAGGCCATTGTGAGATAGTTTGCTTTGCCTGTGACAAAATTATCTGTGGCTTACAGAGTCATTCAAAATTGGGAAGCTGGATTGTGTGGAAAAATCACAGCTTTAAAAAGAACGGGTAAAGTTACAGCAGAGGTGATGATCCTGCTCATGTATTCTACAACTCCTCATTGATATCTTTTTTATCATAAAGGTATTCACAATGTCAAGAAGCTAAAACACGTTTCCTGGGGAAGGTCCATATTTGCATCTAAAGAAGATGCAGCATAAATCAGGGACCCCAGGACCCCAACACGAATTGTATTCTCGGCCGCTTCTGTGGTGAACACCCCTGCCTTTTTGATACATACTCAGCTTCAACCCTCAAGTGTCCCATCGCGTTAAGTTGCAAAACATTCGCTTCTCATTGTGCTGCTAAATGCCTGTATATCTCTCCCACATTCATGTGAAACGCTGTAGCTCCTTCTAAGGACAAGCACATAGGTAGGTGTGTTTAAAGGTTTCATTGCTTATTACAATCACACTGCGAGGTCCTTCAACATGCACCTGGGGAATTGGGACCCGACACTTCCTTGAAATGTCAGTAATATAATTTTAAGCCCTAAAGCAAATGCTCCTCCATCAATATTTCTCCACTTCAGCATATGGATTTCCACTCCTCAGACCTGCAATCAGAGGGAATTTACGTCTCCCAATCTAGTCAATTTTTACTACCTATTGTGCATGTCTGATTTCGTGCGGCACTAAACAACATATTGACAAATTAGATCAGGAGAACACCATTTTCACAGTGGAAAGATTGGTTCTTTCTATAATTTATAAGCTCCCCCTTTCCCACTTTGCCCTTTCTGTAGTATTAAATAAAGCAGAGCAAGGTCCATTGGAGAGCAGTGAAGGAAAATGAGATGTCAGAGAGGTGGACGAGTCAGGGTTGAGGAGAGAACCTAAAAAGCACAATAGATTTTTCAAAGTAAGATCTATGACAGGAGAGGGGCAGGTCTGTGGAGAGCATGAAATTAAATAAGATGGACTAACAGAGATGGAGGGATCTGCAGAAAGGAGGCTGCAGACCTAGCAACAGGGAGACATTTTTCTGCTATCAGTGGAAGTGAGAACTGGAGACAAGGCTATTACAGTAGAAAGAGAAAGACAAATGAAGCAATAGACAAAGACACATATATACAAGTCTCTGCAAATGGTCCCCCAAGAAAGACAGCAAAGTCAAAAAGCATTTACCAATATATACAAGCTGGAGAGGACGCTATCATTCGTTAGTGTTTATAGAGCACTTTCTATTCAGAAAGAGCTTTTATTTTATTTTTCTCAAGTGCAAAGCCCTGAGGGAGTAATCAGTATTATCATCCGGACTTAAGGATCTCAAGGCACAGAACAAAGTGAATTATCCTGAAGCAAAAATTAGAAAACAGTGCCACAGTCAGACACTGACTATACAATCTCTCTGATTATTTTTCTTGCTTTGAATGGTGGACGTTCAATGGTTGTCAAATGTTAAACTGTTTGTGTCATCACCTTCCCCTTCAAGAAGTTTATGGGCGCTATAAGGCCTCAAAATCCAATCATCAGTCCCAGGCAACTCCCTTGTGGATTCCTTACAAACTGAGCTAATCTTGCTGCTCCTCTTAGAATCAACGAGCCTGGGATGATCGCTGGAAAGACCCCGGTGTGCTCAGGTCAGGAGCAGATCTGCTTGGGTGGTGTTGAGATCTGATGCCATGTTGGTTTGTGGTCAGTTTAATTCTGGTCGAGTGACAAGGGGGAAGATTCTTCTAGAGATTCTCTAGGAACTACAAATGTGCAAATCCTTTAGAGCTGGGAAGTAGCTACCCGTGATAAAGGTGTTACTGGGAATTCAGGACATGAAATTCAGATCTGGTTGTAGACCACGCAATAATGCTTCTGAGATGAACATGGGAAGAAATGTTTCCAAGACCAACAGTAACTTCTTTGTGCAATATAGTCCCTTGATCTCTGATACGGTTTGGATGTTTGGCCCCTCCAAATCTCACTTTGAAATTTGATCCTCAAAGTTGTTGAAGGTGAGGCCTAGTGGGAGGGGTTTGGGTCAAGGGGACACACCCATAATCCGGCATGATGTCTTCCTTGTGATAGGGAGTAAGTTCTGTTCATTAGTGCCTAGGAGAGCTGTTTGTTCAAAGAGTGTGTCACCACCTCCTCTCTCATTCCTTCTAGCATGTGACAGGCCTGCTCCCCTTCACCTTCTGCCTTGATTGGCAGCTTTCCAAAGCCCTCACCAGAAGCAGATGCTGGTGCCACAATTGTACAGTCTGCACAACCGTGAGCTAAATAAATCTCTTTTTCTTATATTATAATTTACCCAGTCTCAGGTATTTCTATCATAGCAATGCAAAATGAACTAACATAATCTTCAGACCACTAAGAGAAGTCAACAAAAGATAAGCAGTTGGATTCAAATCTTCCTCTGCTTCCAAACCTCATCTGTATTTGTCTGACGGTTAGATTTATTTATTTATCACTTAACCGTACAGATCCTAAACCTAACCAATCATCGTATTCTCGCATGGGCATCCAGATCTTGCACCAAAACATGTTCTTCTTTGTGTAGGTACTATGGGGGCAAATGACTTCCAAGATTCACAAATCTCAGATCATATTCTCTTCCCAAACTCATTTGGTTGCCAAATCTCATTGATTCAACCTATTGACTGCCATCATATTTTCCCTCTCTCTTCTGCCCTACCACGAGTATTCTATTAATAGCCAAGCTTATGATTAACTTTTATTGAGACAAAATTAACAGTGTAGTATTAGACAAGTGTAGACAAGTCCCTCACAATGCCCCCTCATCCCACAGCAAAACACATTTGCTACAACCAAATGTTTTCTTTTCTTTGTTTTTGAGGCAGAGTTTCATTTTGCCACCCTTGGTAGAACACCATGGCATCACAGCTCATGAAAACCTCAGTCTCTTGGGCTCAAGTGATCCTCTTGCCTCATTCTCCCGAGTAGCTGGGACCATAGGATCCTGCCATAAGGCCCAGCTATTTTTAGAGACAGGGTCTCACTTTTGCTCAGGTTAGTCTCTAACTCCTAAGCTCCAGCAATCTACCCACCTTGGTCTCCCAGAGTGCTGGGATTACAGTCGTGAGCCACTATGCCTGGCCGCAACAAAATGTTTTCTAAATGTGTACAACAAATATTTAACAATAGCCAGTCACACTTAGCATAATCTCTACATGTCTAGGTTAGATAATCAAGAACTCCAAGTCCTGATCCTTTTCACCTTTCCAATGTCAATTTCTACTTCATTTCTCTTCGTACTCAGTGTCCAAGGACTCACAAAGATTTTACAACTACATTTTGTTACATAGCAATACAATGAGATAACTGGATTGTGAATTTTTTTCTGTTGTAATTTATTGTAAAGATGGGTGAATACATAACACAAGCAGAATTTAACTTATGTTTAATCAACTACTTCATTTAATCTGGCTATCATTTTCTTGGGCTGTTTACAGATGAGCCTAAGGGGTTATAATATAGAATCCTTATTTATAAGAATTTCCAGCCCAGGAAATGAATCATATCTGTGAAGCCCAGATTGAATGCACAGTTAGAAAATGCAGTGAAGTCCTGGCTACAAATGAGACGTAGCTCTTTTAGATCTGAGCCTTCAGGATATGTAACAACTGTAGGAGTCAAATAGTTGTATAATGCCAGCTTATGACTCCTGCTCTTCACTTATCTCCACAAGTAGCAGGAATACAGGGATATCCTTAACCTAGATGTATCTTAACTGGAGCAGAAAATTAAACTGCTACCCTTTGGAGAAAGAACTTTAGCTGGCCCACTGTGCCTGCTCTTTTAATGGCATTTGATGTTCTGATGTTGAACTTTAAATTCTCCTGTTGCCATTAGACTCATCCTATGCTCCATGATGTTGCCACGTTGTTTCTTCTCACCCCCATCCCATTAAGGATTCTTATTGTGCCTGAGTTCCTCACCTACCTGTGGTCATGTATCTAAGTTCCTAGCTATATTTGCACCTTTGTCTTGATATCTCACCACGAGTCTCAGCTTCCTTTTGGACCCTGCCTTACATTTGTCATTCCTACTCCTGGATAATGGAGTCTTTGAACATTGGCCTGATAGCCCCATCACGGTGTTTCCTATTTCTTGGTTATATTTTCTTTATTATACTTAAGCATTGCTTGATTTTTTTTATCTGTTTGCTTATTTCTTTACTGTCTTCTTCCAACTAATTGTAAGTATAGTTGGCTTTCTCTGTCCATGTGTTTCTCATTCATGGATTCAACCAACTCTGTGGATTAGAAAAATTCAGAAAAAAAAATTCCACAAAGTTACAAAAAAGCAAAACTTGAGTTTGCTTTATGCTGAATACTATGTTGAATCCATGAGAATGAAGTGATAGGCAGGTATTGTTTTAGGTCTTACAAGTAATCTAGACATGATACGTATGTGTTACATGTAAATACTACGTTGTATTTTGGATTGAAGCATGGAATACAATAATCTGTGGGGGATTCTTGCTACTGAGGGAATACTATACCAGGAATGTATAGACCTTACTTGTCTTGTTCTTTATCTTATGTTCAATGTCTAGAACAACATGTTTCAGAAACTCTTTGGTGAATAAATAAATCCTATAGTTGGAAAAAAGCCAAGATGCTCACTGCCCTCCTGCCTAGCGTGTGAGTGTTGACTTTCTACATACCTTAATTAAGGCAGCCGTACCCAACCCTTTTGGCACCAGGGACCAATTTCATGGAGGACAATTTTTCCATTAATGGGTGGTGGTGGTGGTGGTTTCTGGATAATTCAAGCACATTATATTTATTGTGTACCTTATCTCTATTATCATCACACTGTAATATATAATGAAATAATTATACAACTCACCATAATGCAGAATCAATGGGAGCCTTGACCTTGTTTTCCTCCAACTGGATGGTTCCATCTGGGAGTGATGAAGACAATGACAGATGAAGCTTCGCTTGCTTGCCCACCACTCACCTCCTGTGCATGGCCTCCTAACAGGCCATGGACAGTACTGGTCTGTGGGACTGTAGGCTTAAGGAACTCAATTACCCCATGGTCTTGTGATGCTCACAGCTGTGTGAACACTGCCTGGACAGTGTAGTATGACGCATAGACAAACCTCAAACCATCCACTTTCTGCTGAGCCTCAGCCAATGGGGCAAGACTCATGCTGGGTTTCTTTCTAATAGCCCAGGGTCAGCAATAAAATGATACTAATGCCATTCCTCTTCCCTTCTCAAAAATGGCATGGCTAATTGTTCATGGCCTTTACCACTGAGCCAAGCACAGCTTCATAGTCACAGCATTTCAGTTAGCCAATACCAATTGATCTGAAGTGACATTTCTGTCATTCAGAGCTAAACTAACCTCTGACTGAAGACACAAAGCCATAAGAGCATCATCGAGCACCTACTAGGGCAATATATATGAAAGGAGCGTGTATTTTCTCCTATCATTTTGAATAATACTAAATTTTAGAAAGTTCTCCTAAAGTACACACTAAATCTGCTTATCCATATATGGATCCTAATTTTGCCTTATGGATGAATAAAGAATAGAAAACATTCCTAATTTTTCAAAAGTCTTTTGATATCTCTTAACATCAAGAGTCTTAATTAATAATAGGAGGTGACATTTATTAAGTCTTTGTTATATCATAACCATTGTTGTAAGTACCTTAAAATATCTCATTTAATTCCCAGAAAAGGTATTGTTATCGTTTTCTGATTTAAAAACTGAGACATGGAGTCATCTTCTTATTAATTACTCTTTTCTTTCTCCTGTCCTGGGCTCATTGTCCTATCTCTGTTATGAGCTTAATCTCATTGCATTATGATTAATTGCATACATATTTATCTCCTGGGACAGACTACAATTCTTCAGTAATAGATGTGACTTCATGATCTCAATGCCTAACACCATCTCTAGGACACATGAAGTGTGCTGTAAAGGTTCACTATTTAAAGAAAGGATGTAACAATTTAGGGTGGAAATTTTAGCTCAGTCTAGTTGAGGAGACAGTTGCTAATTTAATTAAATTATTCTGGATCACAGGAGCATGTGTCCAGGATAGAAGAATCAGACCCACGTGATTTAGAAACCAAATAATCTTTGAAAAGTAGCGCATAATTGGAGAAGCCCCAGAAAATGAAAAAGAAACATGTGATGTCCCAAGTCAAAAATTTTAAAAGTGAGTAAAAAAGAAAGGGGGGGGAGGGTAGGGGGAAGGATGGGTTGAGGGAGGGCAATTAGTGGGATCATACCTATGGTGCATCTTAGCAGGGTACTGGTGAAACTTACTAAATGTAGAATATCAATGTCTTCATATAGTGATTAAGAAAATGCCATGAAGGCTATCTCTAACAGTATGATGAAAATGTTTCTGATTATATATGAAGTAAGCACATTGTGCCCCATGATTGCACCAATGTACGCAATTATGATTTAATAAAATTATTAAAAAAAAACCTTCAGACTAACTGGAGACACAATCTACAATAATATTTTTAAATGTTTTCATTGAACAGATGTTTATGAATTCTTATCAAAGATTGTGACCATCACTGGAAACCAGTGCCAGTTAACTTCTTATGCCACATTAAGGTCACTTCCTCGTTTGCATATGGAGGGGAAAGGGACTGCCGGCATATTAAATTAGGAAGATTTTCTATATGCACATCATAATGCATTTATTAAACAAGAATTTTGTTGTTTTTTTATGGAAGTTTTGTAGGTAAAGTTGTTTGCTAGATGTCATAGATTCTAAGAGGCTTTTACTTTGTTCTGTACCCCAAAAGGACCGGTTCGTGATATTTGGGGAAATATCAGATGTGGCTTAGTAGAAAGATATCCGTATTTGTCAGTAGAAATGGTTTCTGTCATTTACAAATGATCTGACCAGGATTACCCCATTTAACCTCTCTTGGTTTTAATTTCCAGCCTGCCTCAGGATTGTTGCATGACTAAATGAGATATATGAGATTATTCACAGTGAAGGGGCCTTAGTGAGGAACACGGATTATTGTCCTTAGTTTTGTCCTCTACCATGAACATGGGGAAGGCATACCTAACGTGACTAAAGATGACTTTTTCTGGAAGAAATAACTCATCAAGAGAATAATTTTAGTAAAGTGATTTTAGTAAAATCAATATTAAAAGTGATTTTCAGTAGCATAAACTACTTTAGTAAATAAGACAAAATTTAATAGAAATAAACATTATATTCTTCATTTAAATAAAAAGTCAACTGTACAGATACAAGTTAAAATACGCCTGAGTTGGCAGTGGTTCTTCAAAAGTATATCTAGCACTGGAGACTAGAATGTGGTATGGTCATTAAAAACATTAAGGCTTATTGATTCTTTCACTGAAATTTTTTTGTTTATATTCCCTCTTTTCAAGGGGCAAAGACTACACTTTTCTCCCCACACCTGCCATATCTTCAGGCAGATGGTTCCTGTTTTGAGTTAGTCGATTCTTACAAATCTCAAAGGCCTCAATCATCCAGTCTTGGGAGGAGGTCACATTTACAGTATCAAAGTCAGTCAGTTGTGGTGGCTCATACCTGTAATCCCAGCACTTTCAGAGTACAAAGTGGGAGGATTCCTTAAGGACAAGAGATCCAGATTGACCTGGGAAGACCCTGCCTCTACAAAAATAGAAAAATTAGCTGGCCTTGGCATATATGCCTCTAAGTCCAGGTACTTGGGAGGCTGAGGCAGGAGGATTGCTTGAACCCAGGAGTTTGAGATTGCAGTGACAATGATGATGCCACTGCAGTCTAGGCAGGGTAATAGACCCTGACTCTGTCTCTAAATAAATAAACAGATCAATAAATAGATAAAGTATGAAAGTCCAGCAAAGAAAATATAGCTTAAATACAGTTTATATACATTTTTCATATCTTAAACCATATTTTAGGAAATCCTATAATGAGTGCCAATACTTTCAAAATGTCATTACTCTTCTCCTCAATTCTTACATAACACAAAACAGTCACTCATCAAGTTCTTAAGAACTTTTTTTACAATACCTGAGGAATTAGTTTTTTGCCTAATTCCTTCCATCATGTTCTCATTTGTCTATGAGATACATATATATATATGTGTGTGTGTCTATATATATCATGTGTCTATGAGATACATATATATGTGTGTGTGATATATATATCACATATATATATTTTTTTATTTTTGTTTTTATCTGTAACTCAATCTCATGGGGCATAAGTGAGCAGAAATATTGAGTAATATTAGGATTTTTCTTAGTGAGTTCTTGGGACGAATCTGACTACAATGAATTAAGTATTTTTTTGTTTTTAAAACTAATATACTTTTTATTGATACATAATAGAGGTACTATTTTTGGCATTGGCATGATAATTTAATACATTCATATAATTTATAAAATTATAAAATAATTTACAAAATTAGAAAAATTATAATTATAAAATTTATAAATTAAAATTATGAATTATAAAAATTATATAATTATATAATTCTAAAATTATATACATGATTTTAAAAACCTATTAAATCAGTGTAATTGGGATATCTATCACATGAAACATTTATCTTTTTAATGTTGGAATATTTGAATTATTTTCTTCTAGCTACTTTGAATTATACATTCAAATTGTACATTATTGCAAACTATAGCCAAACACTGGGTCTTATTTTCTCCATCTAAATGGATTTTTGTGCCCTTTAATAAATCTCTCTTTTTTCCTGCTTCCCCCTACGCTACCCAACCTCTGGTAACTGACAATCTATCCTTCCTCTTTAAGACATATTTTCATGTCTTAAAATATGGCTTAAGATACAAAAAAGGTATATAAACTGTATTTAAGTTATATTTCTTCACTGGACTTTCATACTTTATATATCTATTTATTTGTCTGTTTATTTATTTAGAGACAGACTCATGCTCTATTACCCTGGCTGGACCTCAGTGGTATCATCATTGTCACTACAACCTCAAATTCATATTATATTCCCATGATATGAATAAGAATACATGATGTTTGTCTTTCTGTGCTTGGCTTATTTCACTTAACATAATGATTTCCATTTCTATCCATGAATCTTCAAAAGACAGAGTTTCATTCTTTTTATATGGCTAAATACTCCATTTTGTGTCTATTCATCCATCCACTGATGGGCACTGTGCTTAATTCCATATTTTGGTTATTGTGACTAGTGCTGCCATAAACACGGAAGTATGGGTACCTCTTCAGTACATAAGTTTCTTTGCCCTTACATATATACTCAGTAGTAGAATTGTCAGATCTTATGAGGATTCTACACTTAGTTTTTTGAGGAACTTCTGTACTATTCTTCATAGAGACTGCGTTAATTTACATTCTCAGTGTATAAGGGTTTCTTCATACTAACCCGTTCTCCCTAATACTAACCCCTTTCTCCACATCTTCACCATTGTCAATTATTGTGAGATGACAGATCATTGCAGTTTTGAGTTGCATTCCTCTGATTATTATTGATGTTGAGCATTTTTCTTATATACCTGTTGGCTGTTGGTGTGTTTTCTTTTGAGAAATATCTACTCAATCATTTTGTCCATTTTTTTGATGGACTATTTGGTGTTTCTTTCTGTAGACTTGTTTTAACTCCTTATATAATTCTAGTTATTAATCCTTTGTCAAATGAATAGTTTGCAAATATTTTCTCCCATTCTGTGGATTATCTCTTCACTTGGTTGATTATTTTTTCCTTTGTTGAGGAGAAGTTTGTCTTTTTAGCTTGATGTAATTCCATTTGTTTGTTTTTCTTTTGTTGTATGTGATTTTAAGGTCTGACACAAAAAATATTTGCTCAGACCAACGTCCTGGAGTATTTCTCCAATGTTTTCTTTTAGTAGTTTTGTGGTTTCAGGTCTTAGAGTTAAGTGATGAATCCATTTTTATTTTATTTTTATATTTGGTAAGAAGTAGGATCTAGTTTCATTTTTCTGCATGTTTTTATTCAGTTTTTCCCAGTACCTTTTATTGAAAATATTATTTTTTCCTTATTATATGTTCTTGGCACTTTTGAAAACAAGTTGGCTGTAAATGCACAGGTTTCTATCCAGGTTATCTATTTTGTTCCATTGCCCTATACGTCTAGGTTTATACCAGTTACCATGCTGTTTAAACCATGCTGTTTTGCTTAATACAGCTCTGTAGCATATTTTAAAGACAGGCAGTGTGATACCTCCAGTTTCATTCTTTGTGCTCAGAATTACTTTGGCTACTCAAAGCCATATCATATACATTTTAGATTTTTTTTTTCTATTTCTGTCAATGTCATTGGTATCGTAATAGGGATTGCTTTGAATCTATAAATTGCTTTAGGTAGAGTAGCCATTTTAACATCATTTGTTCTTCCAGTCCATGAACATGGAATATCTTTTCATTATTTTGTGTACTACTCTGTTTATTGCATCAATGTTTTATAGTTTTCCTTGTATAGATCTTTCACTTTTTTGGTTAAATTGATTTCTAGATATTTTATATTCTTCATAGCTATTAGGTATAAATAGGATTTCTTTCTTGATTTCTTTTTTTCAGATTATTTACTGTTAGCATACATTTATTTATTTATGTTGATTTTCTGTTCTGCAACTTTGTTGAATTTGTTTATAAATTCTAACAGTTCTTTGGTGGAGTTTATAGGTTTTCTTAGTATAAGAAGCTTAGATAATCTTTGTAATTTACCTGTTGATTTTTTTCTTTTTCTTTTTTCTCTCTAGGTCACTGCCTTCTTGTAGGCATTAGATGGTACTGTCAGCCCAGATATGCTTTGGCTCTAGGGAATAATCAGAGTGCTGTCGATCCTGAATTGGGAGAGGTACCAAGGGAGATATCCTGGGAAGGCTGACTAGAGTGTGTGTGCAGGGCATCTATGGAATGAAGCTCCTGTACCATGGTGCTACTAAATAGTTTGGCATTTCCTTTGGCCAAGTAACAGAGCAGAGTTTATATGGCCGGGGATGGTAGTCCTACCTCTGCTCTTTATCTCTGACTACCCTTAGAGATGTTTCTCCCTTCAGACATTCCCCAGGCTTCCTATGGGAGAAGCAGAGACAGGTTTCCTATCAGGAAACTCAAGATGGTGGAGAATCTAGTTGTCCACATAACTCTCAATTTTTTTTTCCAGTGTAGAAACCACTAATTGGCAGAAATTTTTCCATTTGCCTTATGGTGGGCAGATTGGTGGAAAAAGACATCACAGATATGGCATTCAAATGTTCTTGGAGTTTTCACTTCCCTGTGGCCCCAGGAGCTGTCTTATCCTCATATTTGAGTTCTAGTACAATGTTAGTGATAATCTTGGGGATATATATTTGTTTTTGGTATTCTAGGGAGTTGAGAGAGAGAAACCAGCTTGCTTCTATGTTACCATTTGGAACTGGAAGTCCAATAAATTAAACATTGCTCCCTGTTTGAGAATGAGTAAAGCCCAACATAATGGAAATTACTCTGGTTAATGGCAGATTACCTAGATCACAGGACAATGCTTCTATCCTAGGCTGAATATCACATTTGATGTAAGTAGCTCATTTGGGGGGTGCTGAATTTAAAGTAGATACTGATAATCATGTTAACATCTGAAAGAGTATAACCAGAGTTGTGAAGAGTTATCTGATGCTCTCCCATACAAAGACTGGAGCTGTTGAGCTTGGAGAAGAAAAGGTTAGATGAAATGTTGGCTCTTTTTTCCTCAATACTCCTATGGGCAAAATACATTTTCAATTAGAGATGAAATTTTAAACTAGAGGTGGGAGATAGAGAAAAATCATTAGAAGGCTATTCTTGTGGAAATTTCTATCAAATGTACTTCTTAAGGGCTGCTCCTTAAAAGGGGGCTGGTGCAGCGCCAGGCATGTTACTCTTTTCTGGGATAAAAAATTTAAAGATTGAATATGGAAGTCATGGTGACCCTATTATCAGATGACTCAAGGAATTCTTCAGATATAAAACAAGATGAAAAACAAGTGCTTCAGAGACCTCTAAATTCAGTTCAAATCGCTAATTATGGATTCCCAAGCCTTCTATAGGGCTGTTATGACTATCTATGGCACCAGATAACAAGAATGCTGGAAATAATTTCATTAGTCCCAATCATTGTCTTACTTGGTTGCCTAAAATATTTCAGTAAGAATTTGATTCTTTCACATCAATTTCTATTCTGTTGCAATGTGCATGTATTTGTAAAAGAAAAGCCTCAAGCTATTATCGTGTATTTGCCAATTTTAAGATGAGGTATTACAGGTCAAGGTATTACAGAGAAGAGCATGAAGGGATGGGCTCTTGAGGTGGAAGACAGGCTGCCTATCATGGAGAAGAAATGGGCCTACTGGGACTTGAGGGCCAGCATGGACCCACCAACCAGCTTTCTTCACTTTCTGGACTATGGAGTTTATACGTTAATCAACTTTGTTTTGGATTTCTCAAAGTGTATTCCAAAGAAACGCTATTAGTATTCCTACAAAATTTTACTAAGAAAAGAGGGTTTTGGGGTCAAATAAGTTTGAGAAGCCTGGATTCTAGGAAAATGGACAATCTGGTAACAAGGTTTAAATTCATGTTTGTTAGATGAATCATCTTGGTAGGAAAAGAGAGTGGGTGGCTAACACTTATTAACATTCCATGGATTTCATGTTGCCTGAAACACTCGTAGGAACTACTTATTATGTATGCAACTTCATCAAAGTATAATTCAGCTGGAGGCTCTAGCTAACAGTTACCAAATTCCATCTGTAAAAAACTCGAGGAGTAATTAGATTTCTATGAGAGGCCCTTGTCTGTGGGATTCCTTGTTCACCATAGTTCGGTGCAATCCTTTTCTAATGACCTTCTACCAGCAGACCTGTAAAGAACTGAAGGACACACATCTTTTCACATTGACATCTTATTTATTTTAATATATGCCAGTTGTTGCTCTACTTTTTAAGCATTCTGGTTGTTAGCCCTTTGAACTTTTGTCCTAGGCAAATTAATCATGATTGGTTCAATTGTGTAAATCCAATATACAAATCTTGGCCGAGGTAGTATACTGACATCTCTCTGGGTGTGTTTATAAACTCCTTCTACCCAGTCTTAGAACCATGTACTCTTCTATTCTGGGAAACCTACTGCTTTATAGAAAAAGCATCTTAGATCATGTAAAGGCCCTTCATTCCTAAAAAGAACACATTTTTGACTGATTTTAAGCCTCTAATTTTCTTCATATTTATACCTTCAAAACACTCTCTGCAAGGGCATAGCCACAAGTCAGTAGCTACAGCTACACCCACCACTTAAATGGAAACACAGCTAGCACATTTCATTTTTTATGACTCTTTTTCTGAAGAATAATTTCCAGGGCTTTCACAATGTCTAGGTGTAACCTAGTCCAGATAGATATTTTCTACTACCTTTAAATAGTTATTCATACTTTAAAGGCAAAGGTGTCTAACCTTGCAGTTGAAGCCCTCTGAGCGAATGCTGAATACTGCTCAGGAATTGGTCTTCTGTGACAAATATACAAACTAGAAGACAATGGAGTTATTACAGATCACTCTGGAGCAATATAAAAGCACAATTTGGGAGCTGTATCTAAGATATGCTTCTCTTCATCTCTTAGAAATTGTAAATAGAGGTAGGAGATTTCACCTTATTAATTAATAAACTTGAGGAAATTATCTTTTTGACAGCCCTGTCTTCCTTTTGAAAGGAAGAGAAATGGGTCACATATGTAAGCATAATTTTATTTCTACAAGCTGTTTAGATAGTCATTTTCCTGTGGAATATTTACATCAGCTTGTAAACTGATATATAATAACTTAAGTTAAAATGTTTCCACTCCATATAGTAATGTTTAGCTCTGGTATTCATCCAAGAATTGTGCCCCTCACAATTATAGCATCTGTTTTTGTTTGGTTAATTTTATAATCTCAGATGTTTCCATAAATCCTGAATTAAAGAGAAAACTGCTGGGACCAATTTGTGTGGGTAGGCTAAATGTAATAGTATACCATCACCGTGCAGGGATTTTTTTTTTTTGGTCTCTGTGGCTTGTTATTATAGAGATCACATTTCAGCAAATACTTCTATGCCTTCAAAAAAAAAAGATACTGCATTGAAAATGGTCCTTCTCATCTTGTTTCAGTTGGATTATGATATTCATAATTCAGACCATTTGAACTGTTGACAAAATAGGTACAAATGAGTTGATCGTTTTTAATTCTATCATAACATTTCTGTATAGTTCATAAAGTGTTTCTAGTTCCTTCAATTAGTTCAATGTGCAATGACAAGTCCTTTTTTTGGTAGTGAAAAAGCCTGGTCAGTGGAGATGGTTGCCAGGGATTCAAAAATGCCTTCCTGCTATTTTTCTTATATGTACTTCAAAGAAAAATAGTGAAATGTAAATGTGAAAAGCTATAAAAAGGCTGAAATTCTCCATGTTTTTGTATTACTGGTCAGATTCCTACATTTGCGGTGATCTTAGAATAAAGATTATAGTATCTTTCCAGATTCCTGTGCCAATGACATCGTAACAGAGACCAGCTCTTTTAATTCTTTACTCACTATTTGGAGAATTGAGCAGGCAGAGACTTTCCAAGAGCCCATTAGATTGCAGCTGAAATCGAGGAAGGCCTAAAGCCTTCCAGGAGAAACGTGATAATTATTTTAAGTTTCTATCAGATTTTCAATTGTAGGTTACAGCTTACAAGTTGGTACCTGAAGCTTTTGAGACTTTAAATATTTACTTGATCAAAGTCAGGGTAATTTCTTCTAAAAAAAATGTGATTATTGCTGAAGGCAATGGCATTACAAATAAAAAGAAGCATCACTGTCAAGTACTTCCCCTTTCCTCTCTAGACGAAATCCTCTTCGAGCTCTGCACAAGTGTGGATGAAAGATTTGGGGGACTACCCTAGAGAATTGATATTTTTAATTGAAGGCTAAAAAGACTGCTAGGTCTATCTCCCAGATCATAATAATTTTTCTCAATAAAATGAAGTTATTTATCTAATTTTCATTTAGAAGACAATTGAACTTTTTCAAAATCGTTCTAGTTCTTTTATAAAAATTAATTGATGGCATTCATTTAAGTCTAACTTATGAAATTTTAATTTTGGAACTAATTTTATGTGCTTTGGAGAACATAGTTTCTTCTTTATTGAGAAATGTAATATAATTTCATTTATCATTATAGCTCTGAGGGATGTCCTTAAAATAATAAGTTATCTTTTATTAAGCTTTCTTCCACAAGTTATTTGAATTTTGGTTATTTTAGATAAGAACTCACCATTTTATTTAGGGGAAAGTTTGTAGTGAATTTTAGTTATTAAACATAGTGGAGAAAGGCATAAAATATGCTGGAGGAGAAAGTTATAAGTCTGCCTACATGACACTTTTAGGGAACTTTTAGATGGAAAAGGGGATAATCTCTTTTCTCCTCATCATAAAAGATTATAGCTAATACCTCTATGAAAAAACACACGTTGATAAGAGAAAAGCACAACAAATTCATTTTGCACAGGTATTTGCACAGGAGTCATACAAACTATGAAAACTCAAAAATGGGGGGGTCAACATGGTTGATGCTTAAATACCCTTTTTATTTGGAGAGAGGAGAAATATAGGGGCATAACAGTAAATGATTTCAGAGTAAACAAATATGCCAAGGGAATAATGCCCTGGAACCAACTTTCTCCAAAAGGCGAGGGGCAGAAATTCATAAAGTTTGTCTACTTATGCAGCTGAAACTCCTTAGGTTTAACTCAGGGAGCTGCCATCAGAAGAATGGATGGTGGGCTACAGTAAAAATTTCTTTGCCAGATCTTTAAAAGTGTGAGCCTCCTTTTCCTGTGACTTAATCTTTCCTAGACACAAATAAAGGAGCACCAGAGAAAGCTGATTTGCATCTTCTGTTTCATTTTACTAGTGTAGATTTCCTCTACTGAAGCAAATCTCTCTCCAAAAGACTGTTTTTCAGGGCTATTCTTGTGTTTGCAGCTCCTCTGAATACTCATTTCAAAATATGCCAAAGGGCTATATTTAGGGTGAAATATGGTTTCCTTCAAAAGGAAGGGGTGGTAGATAGATACAGTACCACAGATGAAGACCTTCTTTTAGGTACCTAGTATCTCTGAATCTCAATTATGAATAAGAATACTGCTGCAGGGGTGCTGTGAGGATTAAGGAAAACTATAGTCATATGTCTAGTATCAGATCTGGAATAAATACTAAATATTTTATTTACATATATATGTGTGTGTATATGCTTAACTGAAAATGATAGCTTTTCAAATATGACATGGATCATGCCACAAACATCCACAGTTTCAAATCTTTCTTTGCCAAGGTTTGTGTGATTTACATAGGACTAAATAGAAAAAATGTCACAACAAATGAAATCATTCTTACTTTATAATATGTTCTTTCCAGACTATCTAGAACAGTGGTTCTCAACCTTCCTAATGCCACTAGCCTTTAATACGGTTCCTGTGGGCCACGACCACAAATTGAGAACTGCTGCTCTAGAGTGATAACATATTTATTTAAGGAACTGTATGGAGGAAGTTGAAAGAAATCAATTCTATTCCAAGTAATATTTATATTTCATCTAAAGTAAATTCCTATAACAAAAAAGACTTAAAGTAGCATCAGGAAATAACATTTTAGTAATAAGTTGGGAATAGCTATGGGGATATATTCAATTTTTCTCTCCTAAAAGATACCAAGGAAATGTGGTTTTAAATGAACACATATTTTATTAAAAATAAAACTTGCATAATGTTTTCTTCTTTTTTTATTGTTGAATTATAGCTTAGTACATTAGTGCAATCAAGGGGTACAATGTGCTGGTTTCATATACAATCTGGAACATTTTCATCAAACTGTTTGACATAGCCATCATGTCATTTTCTTAGTTATTGTATGAAGACATTTGTATTCTACATTTAGTAAGTTTTGTCTGAGCCCGTCTTAGATGCACTATAGGTGTGGCCCCACCATTTATCCTCCCTCAACCCATCTTCCTGCCTCCCCTTCTCTCCCTCGCCACTTTCCCCATATTCTTATGCTATAATTGGGTTATAGCCTTCATATGAAAACTATAAATTAGCTTCATAGTAGGGCTGAGTACATTGGATACTTTTTCTTCCATTCTTGAGATACTTTGCTAAGAAGAATATGTTCCAGCTCCATCCATGTAAACATGAAAGAGGTA
>CAUYON010056636.1:0-12215 GCA_963573935.1 Arctocebus calabarensis
TTGGGGTCTTGGTGTGTGCCACACCTTTTGGGGGCAAAACACGATTGTAAGAGGGTCTTTTCCTAACAAATGCAACCAGTGTAACATGGTTTCTTGTACCCTCAATGAATCCCCAACAATTAAAAAAAAAAAAAAAAAAAAAAAAGACCTGGATTTGAATCCAAGCTTGGCTGGGAATGGGTTGCAGTGCCTGGGTTGGGTGGCCATGTGGTGAGGATATTGAATGGTAATTAGCATCAAATCTCACCTGGAGAAGATGACTGACTATAAGGCCTATTCCAGTCTAAGATTTATAAAAATTCTCAAGTATATCTTACCCTTCCCCTGGAATAGAGGATAAAATATGATAAAAATTGGCACAGCTCTGCTTGGTCTGGTGCAAGTCAAACTCTTGGTATAAGTGGGTCATGTAGGTATTTGTTTGCAAACAGATTACCATAAATCCAGGCTGCCACAGTCTCCATAGTTCCCACAGTCTCTCAATTCACTGAGCACACAAGATGACCTGTGTTCCTTTGTAGTCTTCTAAAATGTTTCCCTTCCTCTCTAGGTAATTCCATAATTTCAAGTACTAGACAAGCTTGAAGTATGATAGTGCTGTTGAGTGTAGCTTTATAGATAAAATTCAACAGAGAAATAAAACAAAAAAACAAGGCATTACTTAGAACCTGCACTTACCTAATAAAGCATGATATACTTTTATTCTGCCAAGGCAAGTCAATTTTGATGAACAAAATTCATTTTCTACTCTTGACTCCATTCATTTTCAGTGCCTTTTGCCTCCAGTCATGTAAGTCACCCTGTCCCACGGCCACATACATGACCTTATCAAGTTCTAGGTCATGTCACTGTTTAACCACATCCAACTCTCTAGTTCAGCTTCTCCCCTCAACCACACTGTTAGACCTCACCGGTTCCTGACCTCTCCATCTATCAGGGGCTTCACCTTCTCCTCCCTTCAGTTTAGATGATAGAGTCCAGCACTAGAAATTGTCCTATATGACTATAAAAATCCCAGCTTAGGATTCATGTATTTCCTGCTTCCTTCAATTATGTAAGTAGCATGATGAGTGTTGTTAGGAAAACATATACACAGAGAAGCCATTGCAGGGAAGGCTCCATTGAGTCAGGGGAACATGATGTGCAATGGCTTCTCTGTTTTCTTTTCTCCCACTTTACCAGCTACTTCAAACTGTGTCCACCATCTGCAGAATTCTGACTCTGCTGGTTCACTGGCTCACTCTCAGGAGAAGATCTTTCCTCCTGCCCTGGGAAAGCTGAAATCCTCAGAGGAGAATTCCCTCTACTGTCCTCTATGCAACGTGAACTTTCTTTGGTCTGTCCCCAGGCATTCATCATTGCTTCCTGCCTTAATAGTAGCACGTCCTTCAACCTAGGTTGAACAATGATTTCTGTCCTACCGCCAAGCCCTGATATTTTAACGTCTCCCATCCCTTGTCCCTCCCAGCCACCTCATTCCCTTTCCTGGTCACAGCCACATTTCTCAAATGCAGTGCCTGCACTCCCTGCTCTCCTTCCTTCCTTCCTGCTCAGCCTCCACACACTACCCCTGACTTCTGTCCTCCTCACACTGCTGAGACTCATTTCCCACAGTCAGGCTCAATCTCCTTGTTGCTGAATCCATTGAGCAGCTCCCCATCTTCACACTGTGTACTAGGAATTGCACACTGTGACCTCTTGGAAACCATCTTTCTTGGACTTCTATGATACCGCACAGCCCGCGTTTTGTTTTGTTTTGCTTTTGTCCTCACTTTGCTGGCCACTTCCTCAATCTCCTTTGGAAGTTCTTTACCCTATGCTTCTTAGTGCTCCTCTAAACATGGCCCCTTGTCTTTTCCTGGGGTGTCTCTTGTAAAATTATATTATATACCCTGATGCCAACTTACTGTCCCTGTCTCTTTGGCTTTCTGATCTTATCCTCAGTTACCCCCGAGACATCTCCACTTTGATTTTCAAAGGACCTTTAATGTCTCCAAAATTCAATTTGCTGTTTTCTTTCCCAAGCCAGCTCCTTCACCTCCATTGCCTATTTCAACCGATGGCCTCCCAGCCATCGTCCACTGCCTCGGCTGAAATCCAGGATACCAAGCTGAATCTGGGGTCAAACAGTGCCTTGCCAGTTCCTCTTCTCAAGTTCATGTCTCTCAATTCCTTTCCCTGCTACCATCCTGCCTAGGCCCCCATTACCTGTCCCCTCCCTGGCTCTAAGTCACTTTCCAAGCTGTACCCAGAGTTTCATCATGCCAGTCCTCCACTGGATGCCCCTGAAAAGGAAGGCCAACTCCCCAGCTTGACCCCAGACTGCTTCATGACCTGACCTCTGTTTCTCTCTCTAGACCAGGGTTGCCCAGCCTCAGTGCTTATGGGAATTAGGGTTGAACAATTCTTCATTGTAGGTGATTGTCCTGGGCATGTTAGGGTGTTTGACAGCATCCCTGGCCTCTACCCTCCACCCAAGATGTGGTCACTAAAAACATCTCCAGACAGTGCCAAATATCCTGTGGAGAGTAAAATTAAACCTAGTTGAGAAGTACTGCTTTAGGCTAATGTCTCACTACTCCCTAGAGCCAATAGGTTTGAAGTTCTAGCCATATTCAGTTTTTCTCTATTCCTCTAATAAACTATTTTTTACTTATTTCATTATTGTTTAAATATTTGTGAAAACGTTATTAAAACATAATCCACATGCCATACCTTCCATCCATTTAAAGTATTCAGTCCAATAGTTTTTTTATTCATAGTGGAGTATAACCATCACCACCATTAATTTTATATTATCTTCATCACCCAAAAATAACACTAACAATTCAGTGGTTTTTAGCAAATTCATAGTAAATTGTGATCAGCACAATCAATTTTAAAATATTTTCATTACCCAAAAAAGATCCCATACCCATTAGCCAGCATTCTCAATTTTATCACAGTTTCTCCAGTTCTAAGCAATTACCAATCTACTTTCTGGCTGTCTAGTTGCCTTTTCTGGAAACTTCATATAAATGGGGTATATGATATAATAAGTTGTCTTGTGCTGGGCTTCTTTCACTTAGCATAATGTTTTCAAGGTTCATCCACATTGTAGCATGTGTGATTTCCTCATAGCCTTTTCATTGCTGAATAATATCTCTACAATGATATTTTTGAGGTTTGTTTCCATTTTATGAACATTCTGCATTTTTTTCTCCTTCATTCAGACACTGCTTTTACCTTTTTTATAAGACTCCATCCTTGTACACAGCCAGCCCACCATCTGTACCCCAAGTTCTAGAAGCAGAGTTATATTATGAAGTGGCTTCAACAGGCCAATCTAATGCCATCTTGGTTTGATCTTATGTTATTAACTGGGTTCCTCCCCAAGAAGGACCTTCTTTACCCCACTTCCTAACCTGCCTGCCTTCCTCCTCTCCTCCTCACCCTTGCAACAAAGCTTCGTAGGGTCAGAACTTTGGGGTTGTTAACTTAATGCACTGTAAATTTTTTTTTATATGAAAGCATTACCTTACTTGATCTCTGTCTTTCTAAATAACTTAAATATTTTAGGGAGAGGCTATGTATTATTGTTAATACTTTCAGTACTTGACATATTATTTGGACACAAGTTAAATACTTTAATAATTTTTTTTGTTGTTGAATGAGTAAAAGAAAGAATGAGTTACCCCTTTGATAACTGGCCTGATACTGTGTTTTTCTTGGATCTTGACCCGGCTTGACCCTAGTCATGCTTCCCAGAGATGATGCCTTGCCTGTCACAGCATGCAGAAGCTGTGAGATGCCCTATAATCAGTCTCTGATTGCCTGCCCAAATCACTGACCATTGCCTTGCCCCGGCTTTTATCTGAGATGATCGTGTGACTGTCCCGCCTGGATTCCCTGCTGACCCTCCTCACATGGCCTCACCCACTGAAATGCTGCCTCTCTCCTCTCACTATTCTCTTCCAACTTGTGTTTTAGCCTGTCTCTCGAGCAGGCCAGAGATGTAGTCCAGGGAAGGAGCAAACTGTCTAATTTGGGCAGCTGGACCTGATATTGCAGGGATCAGAAAATAAGTGTGACTGTCTCCAGCAGGAGACACAAAATTCTTTCTTACCTATTATAGGCTGACGCAGTATGGAAGGACTTGTTTTGTAAGTTCTATTTCATTTTTTTATGTAACAAACAAAGCAATATTCCAAGTAATTTACAAATATTAATGTTCTCTATCTTCATAACACCCTCATGAGGTAGGGACCATTCTTGTCCCTGCCTCCCTGGTGGAAGCAAAAAGAACTGGAATGACTTGTCCGTGATTACACGTCTGAAAAGCGGAAGACCCAGGATTCAAAACCAGAAATTTCGAGTCTGGAACCTTGCTGCTGTCTCACCTCTGGGCCTGTCTGCATGCACTGTCCACGTCAGGCTCCTTCAGAATGTCTTCACCTGACCAACTCCAACCGTCCCCACTCAAGTCTTACCCCAGATGTTTTTCTCTAACAAGTAAGGTTTTCCTGCTTCCCCAAGCCTGGATACACTGCCTGCCCCATGTGCTCCATGGTAACTGCTCTTTCTCCTGTTCCAACAATCTCACACTTACGAATCTATCGACCTCACTGTAATCTCTTCCGTCAATAACTATTCGAGAGCAGGAACATTATTCTAGCTGGGACACATTGTATTCTCACACTGGGCAATGAAATACAGTTCTCTTGAACAACACAGGTTTGAACTGCATGTGTCCCTTTACAGGCTGATATTTGTACCTCTGCCACCCCCAAGACATCAAGACCACGCCTTCCTCTTCCTCCTCTTCAGCCCACTCAACATGAAGGCAGTGAAGATCTTTATGGTGACCTGCTTACACTGGAGGAATAATAAATATATTTTCCCTTCCTTATGATTTTCTTAATAACATTTTATTTTCTCTAGCTTGCTTTATTGCTAAGAATGCAAAATATAATATATAAAACTTACAAAATATGTGTTAATCAACTTATGTCATCAGTAAGCCTTCCAGTCAACAGGAGAGTTTTAGGAGGAGTCAAAAGTTCTGGGAGTAGTTATTTTGGGGGAAGTCAAAAGTTCTGTGCATATTTTCAACTGCTTGGTAGGCCAGCAACCCAACCCCTATGTTGCTCAAGGATCAATAGGAGGTGCCCCAAAATATTTTGTACATGAGTAAATGAGTTCAAATATCACTATCTTTATATCGAAGTTTAGTTATTCTATCAGCTTCCATAGCTTGCTTCTACCTCATTAAGTTTGGATTGACAAAGTATTAAAGTGAAATAACACCAAAATAACCACTAAGAGGCTTTCCCAAGCCCATTCTCAAAATAGGATCACAGTATTTTGATAAATTGCGTGGCTAGTAGACTAGGCTAACAAAGTCATCACTAAATTACCCCTGCAGTCTCTATACACTTCTGGAACTTACCTCCAACTCACAGCATACTGGAGGGACATTAAAAACCCGAGACATATCATAGATGATTACCCATTACCCATTTAATCCTTTCCCCGGGGCAGGAGCTTTGTGGTGGGGCAGGAAATAGTGAATTGGGCTTATTCCAGGCTGGGGGCAGAGGGAGCGCCAAGATGGGTCTAAGCCAATTAGGGAAATCTCATGCCCCTTCAACAGGAAAAAACTGGACTATGCCGGTCTGAGCCAGTGAGCTCTCTCTCCTGCCGTGCAGGATGAATTCTGGACTGCTGCAGCTTTGTCTCCTTAAGGAAGTTTAGCTTTGGGGTGAAGCTGACACCTGGGAGGCAGAGAAGGGAGATCAAAAGAAACTTGGTCCCTGAAAACATCATGGGGCTGTGGAAAAACCCTTGCAAAGTTCAGCTTATCCCAGTTAACTGAGCATCTCATTCCCTTTATTGTCTGGACCTGTTCTAATTAGGTTTCCTGGTCTTTGCAACATAAAGGGTGTGCTGGTGCACTAGAGCATGTCCAGGAACCTATGAGCCAGGGGCGTGGAACCCTGATGGGCAAGCAAATAAGGCCACTGCCCCAGCTAAGTCTCACAAAAAAGCTTAGGAAAGAAAAGAAGCCTTGGTGAAGAATTCAAGGACCCTGACCATCTTTGCCTTCAGCCTGCCGTGTGGCATTGCCACGCCTCAGAATTGCAGACAGCAAAGAAAACCACTGTTCACCCAAACATTTTCAGTCTGTCCTCATCTAGATCTATCTAAAAGGTCTGCAAATCATTCTTCAAAAATTCTGAATCAACATCAAATATTGGGAAAACACAGACTTTATGGAATCAGAGCAACATCTCTATCTTAAATAAAACTGCTGGGGGAAAGAGAAGACATTGAGTTTGTATTCTGAGGATGTTTAATTAAATAAATATTACCTCATAGCAACATGATGCAGTTTGGTAAAGGAAAGGCTGTCTGAAGGTAAAATGAAATTCGAACAAACAAGAGACCACTGGATACCAAGGAAAACCATAGCAGAAAAGTGCAAGTTCAAAAACACGTCCCAAAATCAAAGAAAAGGGAGAAGGCAGTGAACAACTGAAGAAACATAAAGACACAGGCACAAATGAATAAGATCCCATTTAGGTATAAATAAAACCTGGTAAAGAAAAGGTACAAACTGAGGAGAAGCAAAAGAAGAAAGACAAAATTGAACCATCCTTGAGACAAAGAAAAAGAGGTTTCGGTTTGAAAGAATTTCACAAAGAGCAATCAAAATTTAGTCACGGAGTTCTACACATACCTATACTCTGGCAAAGCTTTTTTTTTTTTTTTTTTATTGAATCATAGTTGTGTACATTAGTTCAACCATGGGGCAAAGCTTTTAAATATTGAAGCAGGGGTCGGCGGAGGGGAACTACATGTACTCAGGCAAGGAAGGGAGAAAATGACTCATCTACAAAGAAACGAAAATTAGGTTGGCCTCAGATCATTCCTATTCATATTAGGTTGGCGTCAGACCATTCCTCATTAATATTAACCTTTTCTACAAGAAAAGGAACCAATACTTGTAGAGTTTAAAGGAAAAACACTCAAGTCTGAAAAATCTGTCAAGTCAAGTTGATTTTCACTTGAAAAGGGGGAAAAAGGTATAAGTAACAAGTAAAAACTCACAAGGTACATTTATCTGCACTTCCCAGAAACTTCCTTAAAATGACACCCTGAAACATAATTAAAAACTTAGGATGAGAATGTCTTTAGTGCTACAGTATTTATGGTAAATTTTATGTTATATTATGTTAGTTTTATGCTAAAGCTTTTGACATAATTTTTTGCCATATTTAGGATAGTTGTCATTCTTACTATTTTGCACACAATTTTAATCACTAATATGTAAGCTCTACGAGGCAGGGAGTTTGACCTGTTATTGTTCACTCCCTTACTCCCACTAGAAAAATATCTAGCATATAAAGTGCTTAAGAAATATTTGTTGGGGGAATGAATCAGCTAACCAGAAAGGAATGCTGAATTGAGTCCAAGGCCTTTCTCCCACATGGTTTTTCTTTTTCAATAATTAATGTTCTTATTTCCATTCTTAGACTTCACAAAACTAAACCATAATCTAGGAGTGGACACCTAATCCCCTCCTGGCCAGTTGAAGAAGCAGATTTCTTGGCCCAATCAATGGTTTACTGGTAGGCATGAGAACTAAACTGAACCAATGAGACCGCCTTCTAGGGACGCTGCTGGGAGAGAGATGCTGTCATCACACCCGAGTGCCACGCTGATAGAATGTCAGCTTATACCGACTGGTGGACACCCCGCCACGGCCAGCTGACAATGTGCTTGAGAATGAAAGCTTTAAACAAGTCTTTCCAGCATGCCAAAAAACATACTCCCATATTCTTTGGTAACAAGAACAAAAATATTCCTTTTATTTCCTTAAGCTACCTTGACACAATTTAATATAATGCTCCTAAGTAGAATTGTCTATATTTTTATTTTTTATGCTCAAAACTTACTCCCATATTCTTTTGGAACAAGAACAAATAGGTTCCTCTTTTTTCTTAAGCTACCTTGACACAATTTAATATAATGCTCATAAATGGAACTGTTTATATTTTTATTTTTTTGTGCTCTCCTTGTTAAGTTTTGATGTCCAGTCTATACCAGCCCCAAAAAAGATTTGGAGGGATTTTCAGATTATTTATACTCTGAAATATATTTGGAAAGCTAATTGCCCACACCTTCTTCCACCTATGTTCAGAACACTAAAAATAGACTCTGACCAAGGAGAGAATTAAAATACAGTATACTCTTTTTTACTGGCAAAGCTGGGCTGAAAAACTTTTTGAGCTCTGCAGCCAAAGCAAGGTCTTTCAACCCCAACTCCCCAGGCTGGAAGGTTCTGGAGAAACAGCCTCTCCCATTGCCACCCCTGGGCCCAAATACACAGGACAGCCCAGCCAAGGGGCAATTTTGGTTATTTTAGTTTTCCTACAGAATTATGTATTTCAGTTAGATTTTTCATCAGTTATACTTTTCTCATTCCTAATGCCTTTATGGTTTTTCCCCTTTATTCAAAACCCAAATTCCTAAGAACTTGCTTATTATATTTTTCTGTTTAAAGAATCACCTCTTTCATTCATTGATTTTTTTTTAATTTTTAGCATTCTGAGTTATTAATTTAAGCTTTTATTTTATGGATTATATAATTTAAAGGACTTGGCTTATTTTCTTAACTTTTCTACTGTCTTGAGTTGAAAGTTTGGTTTTCACTCTGGGCCATTCAAAGTTAACTCTATGAGTCCTTACGCTCATAGCCAGCCCATAGTTTGACCATGTACTATTCTCATTTTGTTGATTTTTAGTTAATTGTTAATTAGTTAATTAATTTAGTTAATTTGTTAATCTTATAGTTCTGATTTAATTTAAACTGTTTAAAGAAGTTTGTTGAAAGAAATTGTGGGGTTTAATTTATTTGTTTTTGTTTTTAAACTTTTCAAGAGTTTTCAGTTTACAATTTATGGGGATCTAGCTTAATTGTAGGATAGGCCCAAAATGTAGCCCATTCAATTTTTACAATTTGAAATGTAGTATTAAGAATTTTTTATGACTAAGTGCACAACTTTTTCTATTTTTATGGATATATGAGAATACATATTCTCATAAGGAAACAAGTACTAGCTCATCCAGTAAATTTATCCTATTAATTATATGATTAAACTCATTTATATTTTTTACCAATTTAGTCGTTCAAATTTGAGATGATTTTGTTGATTTTGTTTTTGTGTCTAAGAATTGTTTTCTTTTTCTTGCAATATTTATGATACATGAAAGTTTATGACAAATATCATCTTGGTGTTTTTAATTAAACAGAAAATATTTTCCTTTCCATTTTTAATTTTGGCCTCAAAATTTACTTTATATGATAGTAACATTGCAACCTTCAGAGTTTTCATTTTTACTATCTGTCTTCACTTATTTATTTTATTATACATGTATGTATTTGTGGGTACAGTATATGTACCTTGAGGAATAATAAATCAATCAAATAATAAATACCCATCACTTCACTGTGCCTATTTTTTTTGTGGTAAGAGCATTGAAAAACTACTCTCTCAGCCTCAGTATACAGTTCATTATTATTAACTGTGGTTCCCATTAGTTCCTATGCTAATAGTTCCCAGTAGTTCCTATGGTTAATAGTTCCTATGTTCCTATGCTGATAGGAACTACAGTTAATAATAGATTTTCAGCATTCAGCTCCTCCTTGTTTGTGCCCTTGGACCAGCATCTCCTCATTACCAACCACACCCACCACCCCAGCCTCTGGTAGTCACCACTGTATTCTCTACTTCTGTGAGTATAATGTTTTTAGAATCTGCGCACAATGAGAAAGACCATCTCAATAAATAGTGCTGGGAAAACTGAATATCCACATTCACATCCCCCTATAAAAATAGCAACTCAAAATGAATTAAAGACTTAACAATAAGACATAAAACTATTAGGAGAAAATATAGAGGAAAAGCTACTTGCCAGTGGCCTCGGCAAAGTGTTCTTAGATTTGACCCCCAAAGCACAGCAACTAAAGCAAAAGTAGGCAAAGGAAATTGCTTCAAACCTCAAAGCTTCTGGACAGCAAAGGAAAGAATCAATAGAGTAAAGAGACCACTTCTGGAATGGAAAGCAAGCCATTCACCTGATGAGGAACTCAAACAATTCAATAGCTGGAAAACAAATGACTCAATTAAAAAATGGGCAAAGGACCTGAATAGGTATTTTTTGAAAGAATACATTCAAATAGCCAACAGGCAGATGAAAAATAAATGTTCAACATTGCTAATCATCAGGAAAATGGAAATTAAAATTACAATATGGTATTATCTCACACTTGTTAGAGTGGCTTATATCAAAACAAGTGCTGGTGAGAATGTGAAGAGAAGGACTTTGTACACTGTTGGTGGTAATGTAAATTACTACAGTCATATTTGAAAACAGGATAGAGATTTCTCAAAAGTTAAAGATAGAACTATATATGATTCTACTACAGGCTCCATACCCAAAGGACATGAAATCAGTATATCAAAGGGTTATGTGCACGCCAATGTTTATTGTAGCACTATTGACAATAGTCAAAATATAGAATCACTGTAAGTGTTTATCAACAGATGAATGGTTAAAGAAAATGTGGTGTACACACACCATGGAATAATACTATTTGGCCTTAAAAAAGAAGGAAACCATGTTATTGCAACAACATGGATGAATGTGCAAGAAATTATGCTAAGTTAAATAAGGCACATAAAGAAAACCTTTCAGTTTTTGTGGTTTGTTTTGTATTTTATTGATACATGGTAAACATTTTTGTTATAAAATATAACATACAGAAAAGATGCATAAACCATAAATGCATCATTTAACGGACACTAACTTGTTCACTAGCCAGGCCCAGACAGAAGAGAGAATATTAACAGATCTCCAAAAGCCAACACACACTTAACCTCAAGTATTACCACTATCTTTTTATAGGAATTGTCTCCTTCTTCTTCATATTTTAATCATCAAAGTGTTCTTTCCTAACCTAACATTTAGATATTCCTGTTTCTGAAATTTACCCTAAAAAAATTATTCAGTACGGCTCGGCGCCTGTGGCTCAACCGGCTAAGGCGCCAGCCACGTACACCTGAGCTTGCAGGTTCAAATCCAGCCCAGGCCTGCCAAACTACAATGGTGGCTGCAAACAAAAAAAATGGCCGGGCGTTGTGGCAGGCGCCTGTAGTCCCAGCTGCTTGGGAGGCAGAGGCAGGAGACTCGCTTGAGCCCAGGAATTGGAGGTTGCTGTGAGCTGTGATGCCACAGCATTCTATCCAGGGTGACAGCTTGAGGCTCTGCCTCAAAAAAAAAAAAAAAATTATTCAGTATGAATTTTTTAAGTCTTACTTTTTTGCTCAATGTTAATTTTTAAAGGTTTACTCTGCAATCTTCCAAGACACAGCTTCCTATTCCATTGTTTAAGTATACATTTATTTATTTTTCTCTTCCACTATTGTCTGCCATTTGGGTTATTTCCACTTTGGGGCTGTTTCATATAATGCTGCCTTGAACATTCTCCAGCAAGTTTCTTGTGCATACATTTTCATTGGCTATAAAAAAATAAGTAGAATTTTGGGTCATAGTGTGTATCATCAAATTTGTGACTTGCCAAACTATGGTACAAAGAGATTATATCTATTTATAACTCTCACAACCATGGAAGAGTTGCTGTTGACTCACATTCTCACTGATATATGATTAGTCTTTTTAATTACAATCATTCTGATGATTACGTGATGTTATCTTCTAGTGCACTGGTTCTCAACCTTCCTAATGCCGGGACCCTTTAATACAGTTCCTGTGAGTCGCGACCCATGGGTTGAGAACTGCTGTTTTAGTGGCTTTATTTCAGTAATTAATTACTGAATTAATTCCAGTAATTCTCTGGAATTACTACTGCAAGTGGGTGCTTTTTCACATGTTACTGTTTCATTAGACATCTCCTTTAGTGAAATTCCTATTCAAAATTCTTGTTAACTATTGGGCTGTTTGCTATTATGTTCTTGTTGGTCTTTTTAGAAAAATACTATATTTTCTGATTATAAATCCATTGTCGTAAAAATCTCCTGGTTTTTGCAGGTTATGCTTCCAACAAAGTTCTGATAACTAGAATCTACAGAGAACTCAAATTAATCAATAAGAAAAGAATAAATAACCCTGTTTCTATGTGGGCAAGAGACTTGAACAGAAACTTCTCTGAT
>CAUYON010056637.1:0-14060 GCA_963573935.1 Arctocebus calabarensis
GTGGCGGGTGCCTGTAGTCCTAGCTACTTGGGAGGCGGAGGCAAGAGACTCGCTTGAGCCCAGGAATTGGAGGTTACTGTGAGCTGTGATGCCACAGCACTCTATCCAGGGTGACAGCTTGAGGCTCTGTCTCAAAAAAAATGTACCTTTTAATTATTTAACATAACTGAAAATTAGAGTCTTTATCCAGAAGAAGAAGGTTGATCGGAATATCCCATTTTCCTCCATTACTAAAATATTCTCATTTTGTATAGAAATAGCAGACTTTATCCAGAATTTTACTGAAAATAAATGGAATTTATATTATATAAGAGAAAGCTAAAACTTACCGGAATAAACAATGAAGTAAGCAATTCACATAAATGATAAATATTTTCTTTTGAAAAGAGAAGACATTAGTTTACTTTGAAATAATTCTAGTGGCATAACAATAGAAAATCATCTCTATTAAAATGCATCCCATCTGAACTATTATTCTCTAATTTTATCTGGACCTTATCCATCCAGATTTTCTATAGTTGATAATAAGTGTATGCCAGCGGCTGGTCATAGCTCTTTGTTCTTATATCAGCATTTCATATTAAAAATAAACAAACAAAACAAAGCCAGGCTGGAGTCCAGATATTTTTACTTGCTACATGGGCTTCAAACCTGTGTGCAACATAGGTTGTGGTGAGATACATTTTGTTTTTAGTTAACATGTTGAATTCAAGTTTTTGATAATAACTATTTTCAGGCACAAAAGAAATCTCCATTTCTCCATTGCTTTCACTACACTGATGTCTTTCCCTCACCTTTGTCTGTCTGGTTTCTTCCTTGAGAATGGATGTGTTTATTGTTTGAATTAGTTTTGTTCTTCGAGTGCTTTGGTTTTAATTGTCTTGGCAGTAACTTCCTGACACCTGAAAAGTAACAAAATTCTGGTATGAAATGCAAGCAATTGAACATAGGAAACCCCAGGACCACTTGCTCGCTGGTAGTGTGTATAACAAAGTGAGGGTGGTTTGGATGCACCACACCACACAGCGAGTTCTGTAATTTAAAAAATAATCTCACAACAGAAAGAAAATAAAAAACCCTTTCAGCCTTCCACAAATAAAAATTTTTAAACATAAAACTTAAAATCACCTAATCTCAACATAGCCTGCTTGGGATTTCCAAATCGGAATAGCAAATACCACACAAAGTGTTGATCTAATAAAAGATCTGCCTGATTTATTAAAACTTCAAACGTTAACAGTGTGATTTATAGTTCATTGGCTTCTGTCTTTCTTATCACAGTCAAGCATATGAGGACAAAAAAGCTTATAAGGCAAAGATATTGCACTGAATTGCTTAATCTTTTCTAGCTCTTTATCCTTGAGAGAATTCTAAATTTGCTATGTAATGCATAGATTTTGGATTAGGGAACCTGGAGAACAAATATATACAATTTTTTTTAATAGGATAGAGAATCTGTTTGTTTTCCTATTTTCAGCAAACATTAAACAATGCAGCATTAACTCTGAAACTAGTGTGATAATGTGGCTTTTCTTGAATTAGCTGGCCTTTCCTCCTCTGGTATTTACAGTGGATGGCTATTTACCAGGAGTATCAGAGTAAGACTTGTGAGTCACAGGGGGGAAATATAGCTCAAGAGAGCCACCTACTGTTTATAAGAATATCCTGGGCAGGGGAAAATGTGGTTTTGTTATCAAATTAGCATCAATTTCATATTTTTGTCAAGTCAAAACAAAAATACTGCTGTGGCTGTGTTAGGAAACAATAGATAATAAAAATGAACAACATATGTTTAAAATCTTTCAGCTATCCTTGCCTCTTAGTACTTTTTACCAAACACAGATTACTGAGAAAAAAATGTGTGGAATGGTTCCAAGGGCCATATTTAGATTCTCAGTCTTTTATCTCCTCTTTGTACTATTATAGAAAGTTTCCTGTTTCTGCCATTCTAAAAATAAAATATAAAAACAGAAGTCAGAAGTGTGTATCCCAAAACAAAGTGCTTATAGGTTAGGCCAGAGTGATGGCAGTGACAAGCTAATCTCAGGATTGTTAAATTTATTAATGCTGCCAACGGTTCCTCCTTCTATGGTTCTCTAGGTTGCAAAATCATAGGCTTGTGAAATTTTTATAATCACATCTGTCCTTATCTTTGAAACATCAGAAGTACTCAAAGGTGAAATATCTTATTCAAGGTTATACTGGGCCAGAACATGACTGGAACACAGGGTTTCTGGTGATTTTCTAGTGTATTATTATGCCTACCATATTCTTCTCAATTAAATACCATTAACCACCTTTGACCTGTAGGACTAGGGGGGTGAAGTTAGGTTGAGAAATTAATTCAAATGAGTAATATGCAGCCCTGTAAAGAGGAAACCGCCAAAAGGCAAGGGGTGGAACCTAGATGTGAATCACACAAAGCCTAGTTCAAATTCCATAGTTACTATTATTCATTAGGCTTTTAGTTCAGAGACTTAAATCTTGTGAACTTGGATTTCCTAATACGAAAATAAAAATACAGAAATACTATCCTACTTAGAGGATTATTTTGAATATAGTATAAATACAGGTTAAATGCTTTGCTCAAGGGGCTGATTCATGTGAAAGCTGGCTCGTGTTACTGGGAAATAAATTACTAGAGTGTGAGGTAAGAAGAAATGAGAAGCACCAAAAAGTGTGCTCAATGCCATGGACATTTGATATACTACTATTCATATTATGGAGATGTTTATATCCCCTAGGTAGAAATGATTGGAAGATGTCTCAAGAATGGAAGACATATTAAAATGTAATCTGGACACCCTTTGCTGTCATTTTACCATTACTACTCTTAGGCTTTTTCTTTGTGACTTAAAACATAATGTGTAGTAATAAAGTACATATTATTTTTCAAAAAGCTTTCATTTATTTAATCCCTCATATGAAGCGGTGAACAAATCACAAAATAAATCCCTTTTACCTTCAGAGAGCATTCACCACTACGTAACTTTCACCCTATCAGTAACTATACATCAGCTCCATTTCCTTGAACACCCTGAAAAGTAACTTACTGCTAACCAAATGCCTATTATGTGTGTGCTGGGAATGCTAGCAACATCATTGTTTTTACTCTTATATACATCCAATAGCATTATCCAATATTATAAATGTAATTTCAAATTTTATATTATGGGATAACATGCATAAGAGTAAGTTTTTTCTCTATCAAATTCTCTTTAGGAACAAAACTAAATATATATGGAAATACATAATTGTACACAGGGAAAATCTTTTCCAGTATTTTTGAGATTAAATTTAATTTTTTAATTATCCACTAATAGTCTATGAAAAATTTAACACTTTGTATAGTGATAGACTTTATCTCTTGATAGCTTTACTATTTTTATAATAGTACTTTCATGGCTATAGAGTCAATTTCTTTTATTTTTTGAAAATTAGTTCCCATAATGAACTTTACATTGGAGGTATTGTCATTAGGTGCTATAAAAACTATTAGGAAATTAGGAAATCATTATTAGGAAATTATGATTAAGAAATAATAACTATGTGGTTAGTAAAGAGTCCCAGAAAGCAGATATACTTAAAATAAAAAACTTTTGGATGAAAAAATTAATTTGCCCTTATAATAAAATTAAATAAGGAAGAGCATTTACAAACATTAATTTGCATTAACAGAACATTCTAGACTACATTTCTATTATTCCCCAAACTCATTCTTTGATGATGTTAAAGAATATTATAGCCAATATTATGAATGGTATTTGGTAGAAAAAGCACTGGGAGAGAAGACTGATTCACCTTCCCATTATTTATTAGTTGTTTGTAATTAGCCAGTCTTTCTTAGCTATTCTACATATCTCTCATTTCAATTTGGAAGACTTTGTATTGGTAGGGATAGTGGTGGATGTGTGTCAGTTTAATTCTGCCTGCTGAAATAATATAAAATAAAAATGAAAGCAGTTACAAAATCATTTTGTAAGAGTATAATTCCATCTTAAGAGAAAAGTATGGTGTTCGAGGAACTATAGCTCAATGTGTCAATGATAAGTGTACTTCTGTGTCCCTCTGTTGTACACATAGAATTATCTAGAACCACAAAGTCCTCATGTCCATCTTCTTTTAAATCACAAAAAAATTGACCCCACAGTGGTTATGTATGTGACTATAAACTTAGCATTTTCAGCATTTCAAAGATAGCAAGCACATTTTGCCTAGACCAGAGAGCTGCTAAGATAATAAAACCATTCCCTCATTATTAACTACTTTTTAACCTCTGGGAAAATTTAGAATTAAAAATAGACTAAGATGTCAATCAAAATTATTGGATTAATACTTTTTTTGAAAAGTGTAGCAAAATGCTCTTTCATTTTAGGCTCTATGCTTTGTGCAAAATAAAATATCTTTACTCATAAAGTGAAGAACGTTGTTGAGCTAGTGCAGGTCAAATGTCTAATTCTGTAGCCTGAATGTTCTGTCTCCTCTATGACATTGGGAATGAGGAATCACACAGTGAAGATAATAGCAGCTCTCTTTCCAACTTTATAGATTTGCAAACACGTAAAACAGCTCTCTTTCCAACTTTATAGATTTGCAAACACGTAAAAAATCTTAAATGAGAAAATGTTCAAAATATTACCTTTATAAAAAGGTCACTATGATTTCATTTCCTTTCTCAATTTCCTAGTTAGTGTGATTGAATACCTCCTCTAGGATATCATTTGCATAGCACTGATACAAGAGCATGGGAAAGAAAAATAAGATTAAAATCTAGGCTTTGTGCCTGTGGCTCAAGCAGCTAAGGCACCAGCCACATACACCTGCGCTGGCAGGTTCGAATCCAGCCTAGGTCCATCAAACAACAATGATGCCTGCAATCCCTCCCCCAAAAAATGGCCGGGCATTGGTAGAGATAGTGGGATTACAGGCAGGGACCTGTAATCCCAGCTACTTGGGAGGCGGAGGCAGGAGAATTGCTTAAGCCCAGGAGTTGGAGCTTGCTGTGAGCTGTGATATCACAGCACTCTACCCACGGCGACAGCTTGAGGCTCTGTCAAAAAAAAAAAAATGATAAAAATCTAATTTTACATCCACTTTTTAATGATATTACTTTCCTAAAACAGTTAAGAAATTTATGTATCTATCCCTTTCTGAAAATCTTAGAGTAAGAAGACATCAGCAGCTTAAACATTCAAGACATTATTGTGGGAGGGGGTCATAACTTTTATAAAAACATTATATGTTTTTGTGGGTCATAACTTTTTTTTGTTCTTAAAGAAACAAAAAAAATCAGAGACACATAAACACACGTGCACTCTCTCTTACTTTTTCAAGTACTCACCATTATCTTGTTTTTCCCCATTTTCTTTGGCCATGGTAAACCAAATTTAGACTTGGACATACATATATAAAACATATATAAAATATACATGCATATTCATATTATATATATTTAATTCAATTTGTATCATAGAACAAGGTCATTGTAGATCTTTTCTATCTGTCATACTTCATTATAAAAATGAAACTTTTAAAGTATTGAAGACAAAATGTGTTCTAAATTATATTTTACCTGCTTTTAACAGGTTGTTTTTTGTGGGGGTTGGAGGGGTTTTTTTTTGCAGTTTTTGGCTAGGGCTGAGTTTGAACCACTACCTCTGGTATATGAGGTTGGAGCACTATTTCTTGAGCCACAGGCACCGCCCCTCACAGGTATTTTTTTTAAATCAAATTGCTCTTTCCAACTGAAATATTCTAACTGAAAAATTTGGGACTTTACATTCATGTTTTGAAAGGAAAATTTTAAAGTTGGAGGAGATACATATTTATGATCTGTGAATATACACTTATATTCTACTGTTCTTTAAAATACCCATGACATTTTATTCATGAGGCATTGGGACAGATGTATTAAGATAAAGAGAAGAAGAAAGACTGTAAAATAAAACTTTGTATAATGTTGCAAAACATAAATATTAACTAGTTATGTATCTATCAAAAAGAAGTCTAGAAATTCTCTGAAGACTCTTAAAGCAAAATACAAAATACAAAAAAAGAAAAAGAGACTAGCAAACAGGGAAAAAGCAACAGGTAACAACGTCACAAAATAGGATGTATGATAGTCACAACCAACCAATTTTTCAATATTTAAAATTAAATTATTTTAATTTTTAAATGGGTAACGCATTGTATATGATTCAAAAGTAAAAATCTTTATAGAGGTTATATACAGAAAAGTCTTGCCTTAAACACAGCAATTTCACCATTTCCACCTAACAACCATGTATATGAGGTCTGACAATTCAGTTCGCAAACTCTTCCTTGAAAAAGTGCTGCATACTTCATTGCTGACTGTGGTCACCATTGAAGTATGCATCTTAGGAAGCTATCCATTGATGCCAGCCCCTAGTTCACTCTTCAGAGAAATTTTAGGCCTGTTTTCTGGAATGGACATCAGAACTGCCATTGTACAACACACCAAAAACAACAACAGTAATTATGGATACCACTGAGCAAGACATCATCACATATTGAGAGGAACACAGCTGTGAGATGCTGATACACCAAGGTTATGAGACCTTACCAAATTGTGTGTACAGTGCTGCCATTGTAAGTACATGGTGGCAAAGTCGTGAACTTGTCAGTGCTCTTATCATTTTTAATAGGCTTAAAATATTTTTGCATATTGTGCATCTCATACAACTCATCCTTTCCTAATATATAACTAAATGATTCTTTAGTAAATTTAGGAAGTTCTGCAACCATGACCATAAATAATCAGAACACTTTCTCATCCCAGTAAGACATGCACACTTCTGTTAATCCTCGTGCTCCAGAAGTGTTACCCACTTCTGGCTCCCACTAAAAAAATTCAGTCTCTTCAACTTTGACTTAGTGGGTGTTTCATACACATGGAATTATACAGCATGTGGTTTCTGGTGTTGACTTCTTTCATTGAACATGGTTTTGAGATTTGTTCCTACAGTATGCATATCCCTTTTCTTTGGTTACTGAATTATATTTCATCATATGCATATACCACAAGTTGCCTCTGCATTAACCAATGGACGGACATTTAGATTATTTCTAATTTGGAGTCATTTTAAAAACAGGGTGCTGAGAATATCCATGTACAAGTTTCTATGCAGAAACATAATTTTATTTTTCTTGAGTAGATACAAAAGAGTGGAGTGCTATGTTGTATGATAAATTTATGTTTATCATATTGAGGAACTGCCAAAATGTTTTAGAAAGTGATCTCACCATTTATATTCCTACCAGCAAGGTGTGAGAATCCTTGTTTCCTAGGCAACATTTTATTGATTATTTTATTATTATGCTTACTTTAGTGAATATAAAATGGTGTTTTACTGTAGTTTTAATTTGCATCTCCCTAATTATTAAGAGGCTGAATAACCCTTTATGTGATTAATATTTATTGCATATCTTCTTTGCTGAAAAGTTTATTTAAATATTTTGCCATTTGTTAATTGGTTGGTGTCTTTTTTTTATTTAAGTGTAAGAGTTCTTTGTGTATTCTTGTTATGAGTCATTCATTATGAGATAGGGAAATGGCAGGCTTTATTCAAAGAAAGTCATTAAGACCTGAACTAAAGTCTCTGATAAAATAGTAGGAAGCAGGAAAGTCGGTCCAAATTACCTAGGACCCACATGGCCATGGACAAACCACCTCAGGTTACCTCCCTGCTCAGCTTATGATACATACTGAAAGTACCTCCTACCAGCATCATGAATTTACCAAGACCATAGTAATTTCAGGAAGTTACTCTATATGGTTTAGAAAGGTGAAGGACCCTCAGATCTGGGATTATCTCACATCTTTCCTGGAAATCTTATACACAATCCTCACTTTGTTTAATATAAAATTAAATAAAAGGTATAAAATAAGATGCTGGAAACTCAAAGTCTCCTCTCTGTTTCTCTGCCACTGCTCTGTCTATGGGACAGCTGCTTTTCCTTTATTCTTTTCTATCTCAATAAACTTGCTTTGTCTTGCTCCGTTGGCTCACTGTTGAATACCTACCACACGAAGCCAACAACATACTTGAACTTCAGGCTAGAGGTCAGTTTGGGGATTCATTTTCCTGTATTAATTAGATGTGCCTTCTGCAAATATATTCCTCTTGCCTGCAGCTTGTTTTCGTTTTATAAATGGAGTGTTTTTATTTCTTTCTTCACTTTTATTTATTTATTTTTTAATTTCAGGTTAATGTGAGGGTAGAAACAAACAAATCACCAGTCTGCTGGAATGCACACTAATACATTCCTTTTAGAAGGATTTTTGGACAATACTTAGCGGTCTAAAAATTGACCTGACATTTGATCCTATAATTCCTCTACTAGGTATATACCCACAAGACCAAAAATCACATTATAACAAAGAAAAGCAATATTTTGTACGCTATGCTGATGAAGTGTACACTTCATATTATAAAATAATGGGCTGGAGAAGCAAAGAAAAAAAGAATCTGCCAATAATTGGTCTGGACTCAGGGAATTCATACTGGTGTTGTTCAAGGGTTAAGTGTAATTTAGAAAATTTATTTTTAATAGTAGCAAACCATTTAGAATGATACACAAAGGTTTTCATGGGTTAAAATTAGAGTGCATTCATACTGGAAGTAATACTGGAAGTAGTGCTCGGGCATAATTTGGGAGTTTCAATAAAACTATTGGTTTACAATTCATGCCTCTAGTCACATTAGGCCAGGTAGTCCACTTTGAAAGCATGAGAATGTCTAGGCCTTTGAATGGCACATGCCATTTCTTAGAAATATATCTAAAGGAGGCTAAATATTCCTTTCCACAAATAACTATCCCCTTTGTTTGAAAAAAAGAAACGTATATTGAAATAGTTTCATGATTTGTTTGGCATCATAGGAAGCAAGCTGTGGTTAATTATTTTTAAATGAAATGGTTATGTAAGCAAAAATCAACTATAAATCTTCATTCAGAAATATTTTTAAGATGATAGAATGGGTGTAGGCAGTGAAAGTGGGTTTGGTTAAATGGATATTTTATGGTCATCTGATCTATCCTTTCCTTGAAATTTTTGAAAAATGGAAAAACCGTTTTGTTGCATTTTCCCATTTCTCACTTTTAAAAGAACAAATCCCAATCTCTACAAATGGCTTGTATTAAACTTTTAAATTTCAATTAAAGATTGTTAAATATGAAAAAAAAAAAAAACTACTTCAGTATTTTCTTTAAAAATCCAAACAATAGGCTTGGCACCTGTGGCTCAATGGGCTAAGGTGCCAGCCACGTACACCTGAGCTGGTGGGTTTGAATCCAGCCCCAGCCCGCCAAACAACAATGGTGGCTGCAACTAAAAAATGGCCAGGCATTGTGGCAGGCCCCTGTAGTCCCACCTACTTGGGAGGTGGAGGCAAGAGACCTGCTTGAGCCCAGGAATTGGAGGTTGCTGTGAGCTGTGATGTCATGGCACTCCACCCAGGGTGACAGCTTGAGGCTCTGTCTCAAAAAAAAAAAAAAAATCCAAACAATAGTTAACAATAAAAATTTTTGTTCAGTACATCCATCATTAATTATAAACAAATACCTAATTATCAATAATTGTTTTATAACAACATATACTATATAGATGAAATGAGATTATTTATCAATTCTCTTTATTTCATTCTCCGCCTATAATTTATTTCCTCTGCCAACCAGTTTAATGTTTTCAGCCAAATAAAAAGATAAATTTTCAGGGATTGCCTGCTAAACAAATTAACATGATAAAACAGTGAACTTGAACAAAGCCAAAAAAATTATTGTAAAACTATTACATGTTTTGCCATTGTTATAGCAATTATATTTTTACTTTATAAACCACCAGAACAATAAATGAATAACTGGTTTTATGAAAGAAATCAAGTAAAAATAAAAAATTCTTTCTGGTGAGTAAGGCCATCTGTAAACTTGTATTTCAGCACCACAGGACACCGTTTTAATTGCTTTCTTAATTAATGTACTTAGTTCAGCCTGTGTTTTAGAGGGTACATTGCACATTTTCCTGGGAATGAAAGTTTTTTCTAGGTTTTTAATACTTTTCAGTGAAATTCAGAATTTAAAATAAGATTTTCTTAATTTAATCCACTGTGCAATTGGCATTCTATTCTATTGTGACTTTTTAAACTGATGGGATCATCATTTCAGATGCTGGTGTTCAGAATAATCAGAGGCCAATGTCATTTTGCAAAGTCACAGAGTAATCATTTTGTAAATTGCCTCCTTCCCAAGATTTCTGACTAAATCTGAAGATAAAATGTCTTCTTCAATGTTATCAACAGAGTAAATTGTCTTCCTGCCAATGTTTGTCATTTAAAATATTATTTCATCAACACTGAAAGTCAATTTTCCTAAGGCCTTCGAGGGAGCAGTGTTATCAAGTGCTTTCACTCTAATTCCATAAGGAAAATGAACTAAATTCCAGGCAGTCATTTGGAGTACTTTAATTTCATGTTTTATTTTGGAATTTATGGATCAGTTGGCAATCAATTCATAGGAAACAAAAATAGTTTTCTTTGAAAATGCAAATTTCTATATGCTATAAAATTGTGAGAGGTTAGTACTATTAAGAATGCATGAGAAGTTTTCAGCATGTCATTATTATTTTTTGCAAGACCTTAGGAGCTTAATATAATTTTATGAAATTGCACAGAGAGGAATGACTATGAGTTTAGAGTCAGGAGACACACTTTCACATCACTGTTCTCTACAATCTAATTTAATTCTCTTCAGCAAGATAATTAATCCACCCGAGTATCAAATCTGTTATCATAAAATGAGGTTAGAATATAATGCTTACCCGACAGAACTGTGGTACAGATTAATTGGAATGATATATACAAACATGTTTTTTTGAACATGAAAACAAGTTGTTCAGAGGTTAATCACAAATAAGTATTTCTTATTGTTGATACCATTCAAAATCCTGCCACTCATGTGTCTTGAGAAATCATTCCCAAATAGTGGCGTTTTCCATGATATAAGATTTTAATCTTTTCAAAGTTTGTACAATTGCAGGAAAAATTTGGTCTCTACTCTCAACTCAACTCTTCTGACGGATGAATAGCATGAAAGGAAATAAATGTATGGTGAAATAGTTTAAATGACTATCTTAATTATATGCCTTATGAATTATGTTTATATGTTAGAAAGGATATATAATAATTGTGCGTTGCAACAAATTTTATTGTTTTGTAGAGACAGAGTCTCACTTTTTCACCCTCAGTAGAGTAGTAGAGTGCTGTGGCATCACACTGCTCACAGCAACCTCCAACTCTTGGGCTTAGACAATTCTCTTGCCTCAGCCTCCCAAGTAGCTGGGACTACAGGCTCCCGCCACAATGCCCAGCTATTTTTTTGTTGTTGCAGTTTGGCTGGGGCTGGGGATGAACCCACCACCCTTGGTATATGGGGCTGGCGCCCTACCCACTGAGCCACAGGCACCGCCCACAACAAATATTTTGAAATTGACTACTCAAGGGACTATGACAGATTGGTCAACATAGAGAGGTGGTCCACATAAGGAACTGGGCCTACTCTACTGACCCATGTATATGAGGTACATGTCCAGTCTGTGAAAATTAGGTCAACTTAAGAAGGAGGTCAATGTAGGGACATGGTCAACTGTGGACGTTCTACTGTATTTTGAACATATATGCCCCTTTTTTCATTCATTCAATATCTAAAACCTTCATAATCAACTGGAAATTTTACCTACTTTAATAAGATAAAAATTTTATTATTTCTTCAATTACCTGGAGTAAGAAGTAATTTTCATCTGTACTATAAATGTAGAAGCCGGATATTTCAGCCAGTAAAAAGGAGAAAGCAGATAGTTTTTCTGCCAGAATTTCACCTGGGCCTTCATTTTTAAATGAATTGCTGTTCTTGTAGCACTAGTTATCTTCATTAACCACTATAGTACTACTTTACTATACGTAGTTGGACCTACTTTTGGGGTTCTAAAAGGTGAATATATCCTACTCTCACTAGCGATATTTCTAGCTGTAATCCATTAACCACTCCTATTTAATTTTTGTTTTTAAAGATGCAGACAGAATAATGCTGAACTAAGGATCCTTGGCAGGCAAATGAAAGCATTTATTTGTAATGCCTCACTGAATGACTGGAAATAATATCTGCACCAATAAGCCAAGGACAACACCTCATGCCTTGTAGAAAAGACTAACAAAGCTGTACGTAAAGAGTAAGGATCTTTCAAAAAACAGCTGGTATGTGGATGGGGAGTAGTCAAGGGTAACATACCAGTCAAGGATGAATGGAGGGAAAAGAAGCACCTATAGTTTACTTTGATGTATTCTTCTCTGAGAAAGAGCTGTTCCAATGGAGAAAAAATGAGCTGTAATGTTGGAAGAGAAGGTCTTTATTCAAATGACACTGATAGAATCTGAAGCAGTGTGAAGGATGTGGTGAGGGAAGGAGGTATGCATTTTCTTGGCTGCTAGTTTCTCCTTGTTTTTCTTGTTTTGTTTTCTAAGTATCACTATTATCATTGCAGGGTACTAACTGTTCCTATTCTAAGTTTCTCTCTTGTGTCATGGGAATCTACCTTAGCAGTTGGTATTATATATCAGGTTGTGTCTCATGTTCATATCCTTATTTACTGGGTATTTTCTTTTTCTCTTAATTCCCTTCCTTGCTGGAAGGCTTTGCAGGTTTGCAGAGTTTATGTTGGGAATATATAACCACTCAAAGGTGATATACATGGAATGCTAACAAGAGATAGATCTCTGAATTCAGGCTCAAGATCAGTTTGTTGCTTTAAGCATATTCTTGCCTTGAGTTAGCTCCAGCATCCTAGACACATGAAGAAACTCCAAGATAGAATCACGCATCTGAAACACTTCACTACCAAAATACAATCTTGAAAAGATGATTTATACTAAGAAAGTGGCAGCAATTATAATTCTGTAAACTAAAATTTGATGCTAGGTAACATACACAACCATATAAAAAGGGGCTTTTCCAGCAAAGACACCATTGCCAAAGTCATTCAGCTCCTGAGTCACTTAGAAAAGATCCCTGAGGCTGTAATGTCCACACCCTCAAAGTGTCCAAAATCTCTGTCACCAAACTTTTCAGAAAATCATGGATATCACCCAATAGTAACTATTTCTTAATTTAATTGCTCACTTGACAATTTCATATTAAAAATTTAAGTCATATGCTTATATCCTAGTTTCCAGATAATCTGAATATATGAAATTTCTGGCTCTTTATGAGCCAGAATGGTAAGTCTCTTAAGAGGCTCATTGTGAAAAAAATCAACAAAATGTAAAAGGTATATCCATTATACCTTTTATCAATATGCTTATCGGCTCAACTAACACAGCCCAGCCATTATTGTAGCACCACTCTTCCCATTGGGCTGTGTATCTGGACCTTCATGGATATCAGGAGAGTTGCCCATGTCAGCAACTGCTCAAATGTATTTTGTCAGCACCTGTCACTCCACAGTGACTAGTGGGATACAGGAAAATTAAATAAACTTATTCTCATTAAAATGTTCAGAACTTGAAAGATTGGGGGGAGGAGCCAAGATGGCCATCTGTAGCCAGCTTTCTGCAGACGCTCCTGTCCAGAAGGAGAGTTAAAGGACAGAAAATTAGTGAGAAAGCTGAGCCAACAGACAAGGTCAAGGAACACACATCAACCCTACTGGAGCGACCTGCGACCACAAGGATACAAATAAAAGGTACAGAGCACATCACCAAGCAGACGGGAGTTCCCTCCCCCAAGAGAACAGCTCGCAGTATACACCATACCTCCATACAAACAAGCAAGCAGAGTTCAGATGTCCTCCCACACTACTCCACGGGAGAGACCCTCTAAAAACCAGACCTCCTTCCCCTGTGCCGCAGCAATCTCCTGCCAGGCATAAAGCTGTATAAAACTGTATATATTCTCTACCTGCAAGTTGGAACTCCCGGCACTTCCCTCCACTCTCACCCTGAGGTTTGGAGGTCTCTCCCTCATGGAGTCCAGATTCTTGAACACTTTCTCAA